>PKML01032000.1:321163-344168 GCA_002933935.1 Eutrema yunnanense
TGGGCTTGAGGAAGATCACAAAATGGGCCAGTAACAATGTGAATCATTTGCCTCATTAAAAACCTTTCCAAGAAAACCCATTGGGACAAAACTTGGATAAGGGAAAAAGAGCACAAAAAGATTCAAATACCCATTTAGTGATTTCTTTGGGCCTTCTTATACCTTGACGGTTTGAGGTAATAAGTGAGCTTCTTTGGAACATCCTGGATGACATAAAAGATGTCCAAATCGCAGCAGCTTTGACAATAGATCCGTTGAGAAGTTGAAGCCTCCAAATGAAGCAAGTCGAGGATCCGTTGACTTAGAAATTGCATATCTTCCAAATGCAAACTGGTATTGACTTGATTCCACTTCGCCGTGAGCCTCTGATGGATCAAGATTGTAGAAAAATTTGATTCGTAGCTTAACTCGTCCTGATATTCCTGGAAACCTCCAATTAAGGCTGGTATGTCGAAATCGGGTATGCTGGGAATCACCCGATTTGTAAATTCAATAACTCTTTCGTTTGAGCTCCAAATGGACTGATTCCACTTCGTAGTGTGCTCTGGGTGAGCTGAGAATGTTTTCCAAGTGGGCTCATGCTTTGACTCTTCGTTGTTGATTCCGTATGCTCCAAGAAAGGCACATATGTCCTTGTTGACTCCTATGCGGTTTGTGTGGCATGTTGGATGAAGTTCTGGCTCAAGCTGTTCCTCCTTGATGCTTTCCAGGATCATATCATGTGGTGAGACACATAACATGCACATATACACTGCAAAAAAATAGAGTTGCAGAGCGAATGACCTGAACAATAATGGATAAGGTAAGAAGCATGTTAAGTGAATCTGGTTTGGAAAATATGTTTTGAGCAGAAGCAGTTGCAACAGCCGTCTATGTCATAAATAGATCTCCAGCCTCTGCAATAAAGTTTGAGATTCCAGAGAAGGCATGGATAGGAGCCTTGCCAGATTTAAGTATCTTAAGAAGTTTCAGGTGTATTGCATATGTTCATTCAGACCAAGGAAAGCTGAATCCCAGAGTAAAGAAATATGTGTTTCTCGGGTATCCATCTGGTGTGAAGGGATACAGAGTGTGGTTGCTAGAAGATAAGAAAGTTGTGATCAGTAAGGACATTGTTTTCAATGAATAAGTGATGTTCAAAGATTATGGGTCAAAGAACAAAGAAGAAGAAGAATCACAACAAGAAGTAGAAGTTTCCATCATAAACACGCATGTAGAAACAAAAACTAATGAAGTGATCGAAACAGCTCAAGGTGGAGCTGCCGATAAAAATGATAAGGAACCAGATTCGACGTCTCTAGATCGAGGTCATGATCAAGACACAAAGACTGATTCTGAAGATGAGTATATGCCTCCAAGTCTTGCAGATTATCAGTTGGCAAGAGATAGAGAGAGAAGACCATCAAGACCACCTAAAAGGTATGATGAACTTGGAGATTCAACTTGGAGATGGTGGACTTCTAGAGCCAACAAGCTATAAAGAAGCAATGCAAGATGCAGATAGTGAGTATTGGAAAGTTGCAGCAGATGAGAAAATACATTCACTTGATAAGAACCATACATGATATCTTGTTGATAGGCCTAAAAAACAGAGAGTTATAGGCTGCAAGTGGGTATTTAAGAGAAAACTTGGAATTCCAGGAGTAGAGCAACCAATATTCAAAGCAAGGCTAGTCGCCAATGGTTACTCTCAAAGGGAAGGAGTTGATTTTTTTTAAAAAAATTCTCACCTATTGTGAAACATGTTTCAATTTGGTTAATGTTATCTTATGTTTCTCATTTTGATCTAGAGCTGGAGTAGCTCGATGAGAAGACTGCATTTTTACATGGAAGTATTGATGAAGTGATATACATGAGCCAACCAGAAGGTTATGAAGACAAGGGATCACCTGAGAAAGTGTGTTTGCTGAAGAAGTCGTTATACGGGCTGAGACAATCTCCAAGACAGTAGAATCAAAGATTTGATTCATTTATGAGATCTATATGATACTCAAGAAGCTTGCGAGATTGTTGTGTGTATTTCAAGAAGACTCAAGAAGAAGATAGAACTTTCTTACTTTTATATGCGGATGATATGTTGATCATATCAAAGAGTAAAGAAACCATAAAGAAGCTGAAGGAAAGTCTGAATTCTGAGTTTGAGATGAAGGATCTAGGGTCTGCAAAGAGAATTTTGGGAATGGAAATTACAAAGAACAAGTCTGAGGGTGTTCTAGAGTTTTCTTAGAAAATTATTTGCAGAAAGTTTTGAGGACATTCAGAATGGCTTAAAGCAACAACTGATGAGGAAGTGGATGAGCAAGTTGATCATATGAAGTCTATACCTTATGAAAATGTTGTGGGAAGCATAATATATTCTATGATCCTCTAGCAGCATACTCAAGTATCAAATAAACCCTTTTTACAACAAATAAAGCCGCATTATATTGGGGTTCCGAAGATCATGAAAAAAACATGTTAATAAACGAAGGAATCATCACTCGTGAAGCCGAAACAGTTGTTCATTACCTTCTCATGCTCGTTGCAAGCCTCTTCATACAACGAGGAAGGCGATTGCATCCACAACGGATTTGGGATGTGAATTCCATCCGGTCTTTGCAGTGGAAGCACCGAAACCTAAAAAAAAAAAGACACAAACTTTGGCTCTTCAGATCTTTTATCACATCCTCAATCTCCAAACTCCGCCGATTCAAGATTTAGATGGCGAAGGAAAGTGAATCTGAAATTGAGAAAAATGGACAAAAAACCTGGGGAGCTAACATGAGAGGAGATTGGGTGGCTCGAGGGCTATGAGGAGGGGATTGACCCATAAGCTCAGGTGGTGCGGTATGGTTACCGTCGGAAGCAGCATCCATGGCTTGTAGAGAGCAAATCTCAGTGTCGTCTTCGACCAGATGCATTGTTACTATTTTTTTTTGTTGACTAGAGAGAATCAGGTTTTGTGAGGAGGAAGAGAGGAAAAAAAAACTTAAGAGAGGAAGAAATTCGAGAGTAGGAGGAGAATTCGAGAGCGAGAGTAAGAAATTCGAGAACTGGATCTGTTTGGAGATAAGAGATTAGGTTTTGGATTTTGGATTTTTTTTTTTTTTTTTTGGAGGCGGGCTCCTAAAATATTTTTAGCCGCTCACCACCAAGCATAGCGTTTTCGATAAGGTATATGCAATTAAATATCATGCTATTATCCCTTATAGCCAAAAAAATTAACGCGTTCATTTTTTTTGTCTGACCAACAAATCCATAGCGTTTACAATTTCACAAACGCTATAGAAAAGTTAAGATTAAATCAAACATAGCACAAATGCATAAAACGCTATCTTCTTATGCTATTAATACCTAATATTCTTGTAGTGATCAGGTCAAGGCATGATTTGGCTTATCCGGTTGGTGTCATTAGCAGATTTATGGGCAAACCTTTAATAAGTCATTGGCAAGCTGTCAAATGGATTCTCAGATACATCAAAGGGTCATTAGACACCAAGCTGCAATACAAGAAAGAAGGATAATTTGTAGTAACATGTTACTGCGATTCTGATTACGCTGTTGATCTTGATAGGAGAAGATCAATCACAGGTTACACATTCACTGTGGAAGATAATATAGTGAGCTGGAAATCAGGCTTGCAAGGAGTGGTTGCTCTTTCAACTAAGGAGGCAGAGTATATAGCCTTAACATAGGCTGAAAAGAGGTTGTTTGGCTGAAGGGATTGATGAATGAGTTGGGATTTACACAAGCACCAGTTGATATCTATTGTGATTCTCAGAGTGCTATAGCCTTAGCAAAAAACGTTTTTCATCATGAAAGGATCAAGCACATACATACAAGGTTCCATTACATCTGATATGTGATAAGTGATGGAGAAGTAAAGGTGTTGAAGATATCCACGATTTACAATATGGCATTTATTCTCACCAAAGTGTAACCAGTTAACAAGTTCCTAAGCGCATTAAAGAAGATCATGTAACAAGTGTGTGATAAGAAGATCAGGGTCCGAGATGAAAATCAAGAACACTAAAAAGAAAAGCAAAAAAGTTGACACTACGGCAAGGTGGAGTTTTGTAGAAGTATTGCCTAAGTGTCATGAAGACTCTAACCCAGGAAGAAGGTCTCAGCTTTTGATCAAGGAAAAAAGGCAAGAGGAGTTCACGTGATGTGTATACAACTCACCAAGGACCGAGACGTAATTAACCTCATTCTAAAAGCACAGCTTGGTTTTGTCTTCTTCTCTGATTCAAAAACAGAGTACAAACAGAGAGAGAGAGAAGAGTGAGTGGTGGTGATTAAGAGGTGTATAAAAGGAGATTATTGCTGAGACATTAGGATTAAGGAAGGAAGTGAGAGTGAAAAGAGAGAGCTGCTATGAGTTTACAGCGAGTTCTCTAAGGGTTATTTGTAACCAAAGGCGTTCTAGTGGATTTCCGAGTAAATCTCGGCCAGACGTAGCGTTTCCGGATTGAAATGTGAACTGATTAAATTGTGTGTGTTATTTACTTTTACATTCTTAAACACACGAATGATCATCAAACGTAGGAGATAGTGAGAGATTCCACAAAACAGAACAGAGTTCTTACCATTTTCCAACAGTGGCCCTCGCCAATGAAATCTACCATAGCGACTATTAGCGAGCCTATATCCAAATAATTCACTTATGATGACCACCAATTCAATATTGAGGATTTTTTTTCTTGATAACAGTGCGATTCCAATCTTGATCGAAATCCAACCTAATCACTGAGGTATGTAAAAAAAAATGGTTTTTCTTGCTATTTAAAAAACCTGCAATGATCAACCATCTAATTAGTTGTGTTTTTTCTTCTTCTTATGAATAGCACTTTATTTCATTTTGGTTCTTCTCCAAATGGGAGACCATTTGGAATTACATATGAAAGCTCATCCCTACAGGTAAGAGATGGTTGAACATGTAACTCACCCTATTACATAGTCTGTTCGACAACAAGATAGATTAAGCTATTACAGGGAAACGTAAACCGGAGCAATGAAAGAAGAAAAGATAAGATAGCTAAAATTGGATAAATCCGAACAAAGTAGACAAAAATGAATCCTCAGTGATGCGAGCCTGGTTTCAATCTATAGATAACCTATCTAATCCCACCAACTTGGCACGAATTATCGAACGAATCTCATGAACTACCTGATCCGATGACTTGGACACCGAGCCATATATGTAGCCTTGAATTTCGCTCTTTCCACAATTCATGCTTGAAGGATTAACTTGCAAATGACAATGACATTGTGCTTGGATATTCGTTGTTTTTTAGGCCATTTTGAATTTAACCATGGATATTCTGTTTTAACCACATAACTTTTGCGATTTCAATGCATCACTGAATACGTATTTTTTTGTAGTGTGATATTTCGTTCGTAGTGCAAGTTTTTATTTTTCGGTTTTAATCACGCGTTGTAATATAGACTAGAAAAACGGGAGAAAAAGTGTTAGACTCGCATTCTCAGTTTCTCAAATTATTTTTGTGAAATCTTTTTAAATTGATTGCTTTTCCTTTCCCATTTAGCTGTTACTCATCGATGACATTGCATAGCTATTTGATATATCATGGTTTTTACCTCTTTTAGGCCATGATATAAGTCCGTTTATAGAGTCTTTCTAGTATTTTCGTAGTCTTTTAGAGTCTTTTCAGGTTCACGTTTGGAACATAATTGGAGATATTGGAGCTTTCTGGAGCATTTTGGAGCAAAGCAGAAGTTCGTGTAGCTGAGTACCCGATTTGAAGCCTCAGTATCGATCGATACTGACTAGTATCGGTCGATACTAACTGCAGCAAGACACGATCGCGACTTTTCCAAGAGTTGAAGAATTGCAAAATTGCCCAGAAGACTTTATTATTTACAAGAAGCCCCAAAACGTGACTTAGGTTATTTATTAGGATTTTACAGCCACTTTGATGGCTATGCTTTATTTTTACTTTGGTTTTGTGAGAGAGCTTTTGAAGGGAGACAAGTCTGAAACTCTGTTCGTCCGAGAGAATGTTTCGAACCCTCTTGTTACTCTTTCTTATTATCTATTTTTGTATTTATTCAGTCATGTTTATTGCTTCAATTTCCATGTCTGAGTAGATCTCTTGTTAGGTTTAGGGTTCTCATAAGGGTTTTCTCTGAATGCTAGGTTGATTAGTTCTTCACCATAGGTTGTTCTCAAAGCTAATTCTGGATTGATCACCTAGAACTTAGATCTTAGGATAATTGATTAGGCACGAGAGTGCGATTAATTACCTGATAGAATCTAGGGTGAGAAAAATAACTATTCGCAAAGAGATTTGTTTAGTTGTTTTGTGAACAAATCAAACTTGAACTAAAAGCTGGTTTAGACTTTAGGATTCGCAAAGAGATTTGGAATTCTAGGATTTAGGTTTAGATAATTCTCGCAACACGAGTTGGTTAATTATACCTTAGTGATTTGAGTTCAAGAACCGTGCGCAACCTGAACCCTGATTAATTAGTTTGTCTGCATTCATTGATTTCCTGAGAAATACCCTGAACCTATCTTTCTCCAGTCGAACTTACAACTAGTTTAATTTACGTTTTGCTTTCAATTACATTGATCTCTTAGCTTAATTCTCCTCTATATAATTTATTGTGTGTTTCTCTGAGTTCTTATGTTCGACCCCTACATATACTGCAACAACTGCTTTAGTACTTATAGGGTATTAATTTGAGCATATCAAATTTGGCGCCGTTGACGGGGACTCAATTCCCCATTAGATTTTAGTTTGAGAATTTCGACTAAGTTCGTCGGTATCGATCGATACTATTCAGTGTCGGTTGATACTCGTCTTTTTCTTTTTGTTGATATCGATCGACACCATCCAGTGTCGGTCGATACTCATCGTATTACCGTGTTACTTACGTTCTTGACTTTTGTTTTCAGGTGTATGCCTATTCGTGAAACCAGAAGGAACAAAAGCACTCAGCTAGTTGAACTGTCATTGGAGCAGCTAGTATTTGTGGAACGCACAAAAAGAAGAGCAAAGAAGCCAGCAGAGATGAACAACAATCCTGTGATTTTGGTTCAAGATGAAGTTGGTGCTTACAGAGACCGAGAGGGTCAGTTTTGCAATGCGCAAGGGCAACGATTGGATGGAAAGGGGAACATCATTCCACCTGCTCATGTTGTCGAAGAAATTGTCGCTGGGAACGCGAACGCAGGGAATGTTGTGGTTAATCGTGGTAGAACAATTGGTGAGTACAACATGCCTGATCAGTTTTATGCAAATCGATCATCGATTCGTCCTCCTGCATTTCAGAAGAATGACTTTGAGCTGAAACATGCATACTACACTCTTGTAGGTCAGCACCCTTTTCATGGTCTTTCCAATGAACATCCCATGGATCATATTGAGAAGTTCGAGGACTTGGTCACTAGCATCAAGAGCAATGGAGTGTCATATGACTACCTTTTCTGCAAGCTCTTTCCCTACTCTCTAGGTGGAGATGCGACTTACTGGCTGAAGCAGTTGTCTCCTGGATTACTGACTACCTGGGAGGAGACCAAGACTGCTTTCCTGAATAATTTCTATGATGATGCACGATCTGAGGATCTAAGGAACAAGATCTCCCAGTTTTCTCAAGGACCGACTGAGGCGTTCAAGGCTGCTTGGACGAGATTTAGATCGTATCAGAGAGATTGTCCACATCATGGGTACTCTGATGTTCAGCTGATGGATTTCTTCTTCAGAGGAATTGATTGGAGGTATCAGATGACTTTGGATGCTGCGAGCAATGGGAATTTCAATACCAAGTATCCTGATGATGCTTATGTGTTTATTGAGAACTTGGCGTCTAGCAAAAGCACCAAGAATGCAGATTTTGAGCGAAAAAATCAGAGTAGGAACATGGATGGAACGCAGATTCCTGATGTTCAGGCTAAGTTAGATTCTATGCACAGTCTTCTGATTGGTAAGACAACGAAGGCCGTTCATTTTGCTGAATATGTTGAGGTGTTCAATGAGGATGAAGTAGAGGATGTTAACTACATTGGTGGTTCTGGTTTTCAAGGTCAGAGGAATCAATTCAACAACAACCGAAACTTCAACAATAACTCTCAGCAAGGAGGATCGAATCAGTTTGGGCAGAAACCATCTCAGTACAGTGGGTATACCAGGAACTATGGAAGTTCATCTTATCAGCATGTACCTGCTGATATATCATGGTTTTTACCCTATTTAAGCCATGATATAAGTCCTTTTTATAGAGTCTTTCTAGTGTTTTGTAGTCTTTTAGAGTCTTTTACAGGTCTTAGCACGTTTGGAGTATTATTGGAAGTATTGGAGCTTTCTGGAGTAGTTTGGAGCAAGAGCTGAAGTCGTGTTGCTGGGTACCTGATTTCACGTCAAGCATCGATCGATACCCCCTGGTATCGATCGATACCCATCGCACCATGACCAAGACACGCGACTTAATGAAGATTTGAAGAACTGCAGATTTGCTCGAGAAGTCTTTAATAATTACAAGAAACCCCAATTCGTGTTTTAAGTTATAAATAGGATTTTACAGCCACTTGTTTAGGCTATGCTTTATTTTATAGTTTGATTTTACTTTTGGTTTAGAAAGACAAGTCTGAATCTCCTTTCGTCCGAGATCAGATCTCAAAACCTTTGTGATTATTCTATTGATGATTTATTCAAACATGTTGTCTTCAATCTCCATGTCTGAGTAGATCACCTGTTAGGTTTAGGGTTTTCTCATAGGGATTTCTTTGAATGCTAGGTTAATTATCTTTTAGGATTCACCATCTGAATTAGTTCTTCGCTTAGGTTATGTTCAAAGATTGTTCTAGATTAGCTACCTAGAATATAGATCTTAGGATAATTGATTAGGCACGGGAGTGCGATTAATTACCTGATAGAACCTAGGTGAGCAAATTAATTATTCGCAAAGAGAGTTGGTTTAATTAATTTGTGAACATATCAAACCTGAACTTTAAAGCTGATTTAGACTTTAGGATTCGCAAAGAGATTTGGAATTCCTAGGATTTAGATTTAGATAGTTTTCGCAACGAGAGTTGGTTAATTATATTTTAGTGATTTGAGTTCTAGAACAGTGCTTAATCTGAATCCTGTTAGTTAATTAGACTGCATTCATTGATTTCCTGAGAAATACCCTGAACCTATCTGCTTCCAACTGAATTTACAACACTTTTACTTGCAATCTTGTTTTCAATTACATCTTCTAATTTAGCTTGTTTCGGATCTATATAATCTATTGAGTGATAACTGAGTTCTTGTGTTCGACCCCTTATTTACTGCAGCAACTGCTTTAGTACTATCTAGGGTATTAAATTGAGCATATCAATTTTGGCGCCGTTGCCGGGGACTCAATTTGCCATTAGATTTTAGCTAAGAAATTCGTCTAAATCGCCCGAGTATCGATCGATACCCTTGAGTATCGGTCGATACCCGACGTAAATTTCAGATACTTACGTTCTTCATTTTCTGTTTTCAGGTGCATGCCTAATCTGGAAACCATAAGCAACAAGAACGCTGAGCTAGTTGATCTATCATTGGAACAACTAGCACTTGTGGAACGTACGAAAAAGAAAGCAAAGAAATCAGCTAAGATGAACAACAATCAGTTGGTTCGTGATGCAGCTGGTGCTTACAGAGACCAAGAGGGTCGGTTGTGCAATGAGCAAGGACAACGTCTGGATGGAGAGGGGATCGTCATACCACNAACCGTGCTTAATCTGAATCCTGTTAGTTAATTTAGCTGCATTCATTGATTTCCTGAGAAATACCCTGAGCCTATATTCCTCCAACTGAATTTACAAACGCTTTTACTTGCAATCTTGTTTTCAATTACATCTTCTGATTTAGCTTGTTTCGGATCTATATAATCTATTGTGTGATAACTGAGTTCTTGTGTTCGACCCCTGATTTACTGCAGCAACTGCTTTAGTACTATTTATGGTATTAAATTGAGCATATCAATTTTGGCGCCGTTGCCGGGGACTCAATTCGCCGTTAGATTTTAGCTAAGAAATTCGTCTAAATCGCCTGAGTATCGATCGATACCCTTGAGTATCGGTCGATACCCGACGTAAATTTCAGATACTTACGTTCTTCATTTTCTGTTTTCAGGTGCATGCCTAATCTGGAAACCATAAGCAACAAGAACGCTGAGCTAGTTGATCTATCATTGGAACAACTAGCACTTGTGGAACGCACGAAAAAGAAAGCAAAGAAATCAGCTAAGATGAACAACAATCAGTTGGTTCGTGATGCAGCTGGTGCTTACAGAGACCAAAGGGTCGGTTGTGCAATGAGCAAGGACAACGTCTGGATGGAGAGGGGATCGTCATACCACCTGCTCCTGTTGTCACTGCAAATGTCGCTGGGAACGCGAGGAATGACGTGGTTATTCGTGGAAGGACGATTGGTGAGTACAACAGGCCTGACCAGTTTTTCGCCAATCGGTCAGCGATTCGTCCTCCTGCGTTTGAGAGGAATGATTTTGAGCTGAAGCCTGCTTACTTCACACTAGTGGGACAGCATCTCTTTCATGGTCTTCCTCATAAACATCCAATGGACCATGTAGAGAAGTTCGAGGACTTGGTCACTAGCATCAAGAGCAATGGAGTGTCCTACGACTATCTATTCTGCAAGCTCTTCCCCTACTCTCTAAGTGGAGATGCGACCTACTGGCTGAGGCAGCTACCTCCTTGTTCGCTAACTACTTGGGAGGACACTAAGAGAGCCTTCCTGATCAACTTCTACGATGATGCACGATCTGAGGATCTGAGGAATAAAATCTCCCAATTTTCTCAAGGACCTACTGAGGCGTTCAAGGCTGCTTGGACGAGATTCAGATCGTATCAGAGAGATTGTCCACATCATGGATACTCTGATGTGCAGCTGCTGGGTATCTTCTTTTGAGGAGTAGATTGGAGGTATCAGATGGCTCTAGACTCTTCAAGCAATGGTAATTTCAACACCAGATATCCTGAGGACGCCTATGTGTTGATTGAGAACTTTGCCTCTAGCAGTAGCACCAAGAGTGCAGATTTCGAACGCAAGAAGCTGGCTGGTAACATGGATGGGTCATAGATCGCTGAAGTTAAAGCTCAGCTGGATTCTATGCACAGTCTTCTGCTGGGAAGGACAACAAAGGCCGTCCACTTTGCTGCTGAGAATAAAGTGGAAGATGTCAACTACATTGGTGGTTCTGGTTTTCAGGGTCAGCGATTTGGATACAACTCCAATCGAAACTTCACCAACAATGCTCAGCAAGGAGGGTACCAATCCCCACCACCCAAGGCTCCTGAGAGTAAGATTGAGGCTATGCTTGAACACCTAGTTCAAGGGCAGGAGAAGATGACAGTCACTTTCAATGGTAAGATGGACACCATGTACACCGATTTGAGTGGAAGGATCGAAGCTCTCAATACCAGTCACAGGATGCTGGAAACGCAAGTAGCTCAGACTGCAGCAAATTCCAAGGGAAAATCGGTTCATTCACACAATGCACACGTCAATGCGATCAGCTCAAGTGCAGAAAATTTCAATGAGGATCCCGAAATCGCCAGAGCATCGATCGATACCCCCAGGTGTCGATCGATGCCGGTTACAATTCTGAAACGGGACACTTCCAAAACCCGTGTATCGATCGATACCCCATTGGTATCGGTCGATACTGAGGCGATTTCAGAGGAGACACCGGTGATGTCGACTGTGGTGCCTAAAATACTTCCGGAGAGGGTCTATATACCAAGGATACCTTATCCGAGAGCTCTTGAGAAGGCTAAGAAGGAGGTAGAGGACGCCAGATGCAAGGCTATGCTGGATAGTCTGATTGTGGAGCCTCTTGGTGATGATAAATCTGCGAAGGATGATTCAACAGCAAGAGTATCGATCGATACCCTCCCTGGTATCGATCGATACTCATCACAGAACGAGCCATAACATGTGGAAACACGTGAGTCAATCAAAGGAAGAGTTCGCAAGATCAAGAAGGAGAATCTTGTTCCTAAACACCTCAGAGATCCCATCTCTCCAAAGCAGCTGCGTGGCTTTGAGAAGATGGTAAGAAGGATTTCCCCTGATTCAACCTTTGAAGAAGCTCTAGAGTGCCGTCCTCTGCTAAGTCACTTCAAAGATTGCAGAGAAACTGAGGAAGAGATTAAGGCACTCTTCATTAAGGCTAGAGGTCCACCTCCACTGAGACAGTTGACACAGAGGGAAGACCCAGGGAAATTCGTGGTTCCAAGCTCCATCTCAGGAGTCGAGTTCAAAGAGTCTCTTGTTGATTCAGGGGCTAGTGTTAATGTCATCTCAAGGGCAATCGCAGAGCGTTTAGGGGCTGATATTTGATCACGAGAGGTATCTATCACATTCGCGAACGACTCCACCTCGCTTCCACACGGTACTATCCATGGTTTGCTGGTCAAAGTAGGAGACTGTCTGGTTTCTACTAATTTTCAGGTTGTGGAGATGAGTGCGTTATCTCGTATGCCTTTGCTCCTAGGACGACCATTTATGGCTACTGCTGGCGCAATAATAGACATACCTAATAAGAGAATCTCTTTCTCTTACATTGACGGAGGGGTCTATTATGATGTCATTTCCCCTAGGAGTGTTCCTACACGTGTCTCTAGCATTGAGGTTGTCACAGGAATGTCGCTGGCAGTTGATCTTTTGGAAAAACCTCCTGATGAGCCTACTGTCGTAGAAATCTCAGCTGATCCGCCCAGCATCCCTAAGGAAGTTGTCAAGAAGGTTAAGGCAACAAAGAAGAAGGCCAAGAGCAACAAAGTCGAGAATCCCCATGTCACTTTAATCCCTCAGAAGAGTGATGGGAATTCGATTGAGTATAAGGTCAAGTGCAAAGGAGCTTCGAAGCCATTCTCTAAGGCTAGAATTCTTCTTACCTCGGAGCTGAAAGAGAAGGGAAAAGAGTTCATGGAAAGCATGTTGAGCAGAACTCTGACGTTAGCGATGTCAAGTTGTGGAGCCTGTTTTGGTGCAAGCTCTCACTCTTATCCAGTCTGAAGGGCATTACAGTCAAGCTATTGACGTTAAACGAGCGCTTGGTGGGAGGCAACCCACTGGTAAGTCTGTCTTTGATTCGTTTTTGTTTTTATTTTTCGTTCGTTCTGTGTTTGTGTCAGGAAAAACAGGAGGCAAAACTCGAAATCGCTTGAGTGTCGATCGATACCCTCTAGTACCGATCGATATCCTACGCGATTGAGAAAGGTTCATGTCGATTTAAGCCTGGTATCGATCGATACCAAGCTGTGTGTCGATCGATACTCACTGTTCCGGCAAGGTAACTTCTTGTTTTTCCTAATTTTATTCTGTTAATTTGTTTTCTTTCACTAACTCTAGGCTAGATAACACTGGGGACAGTGTTGTTCAAGTCTGGGGGAGGTGTCTGCTGACATTGTTTTTGTTTTTCTTAGAGTCAGTTGTTTTATCGAGTCAAATTGTTTTATTGAGTCAAAACTTGTTGGAGATAATGACTTTGTGCTTGAACCTATTGATTTGATTTTGTTTTTGAGTGCACAGTGTTACAGGACCAGCTCTAGATCGACTAATGAAAAATCCAAGGACTGACCAGTTGACTAGAAAACATCCATGTCTCCAGCAGAGTTCTTCTGAAACCTGAGCCAATTTTTGCACTTCATCAATGTGGTTAGTGTTTTTAGAGCTTGATTCATCATTCGTATCTGATAAAGGAACCCATGTGTTTAGAGTTATGGTATCTCTCTCCCCTGTTATAAGTTGATAGATAAGAGCATAAAAGATTGAAATGATTTTCTTCTGAGTAGAGGGTTAGGGAAATTTCCAGCGATCTCATTATTCTACTTAAGAGGGAATGATCACACAAAGGATTGGAAGCGAGGCTAGGATTTTCCTATGATGCCATTATTCGCCTACATTCTTTGATACATAGAGAGGGAAGAACCGGGGATTTGGTGGCAAACACCATCAATACTCGCGTCTCATACCTTAATGTGTATATGCAAAGCTGAAAAAATAAAAAAAAGAGAACATAATAAGAAATAAGTCTGGGGGAGAGAAATTGATACAAAAAGTGTGAAAAAGGGTGGTTCCTTGTCATGATATTGTCTGGTAAAGAATCTAGAAGGTTCTTGAACATTAACTGCAGCCATGAAACTGGCGAGGATGGCTTTATTTGAACAATGCTGTGAGATAATGTGTGGAGTCTGGAAAAGCTGCGAATGTCTACGGAGAAGTACATGGTGGTTAGATTGAAAGCTGGTTAGGTGACATTTGGGTACTTGGGAAGAAGGGCATTTCGATGGTTCATGAACAGGTGAGTCTCCGCGTTTTCAAACCTCTTTCTCTGTTTAGTCTTTTATTTGCTTGAGGGCAAGCAAAGGCTAAGTCTGGGGGAGTTGATATATCATGATTTTTACCATATTTAAGCCATGATATAAGTCCTTTTTATAGAGTCTTTCTAGTGTTTTGTAGTCTTTTAGAGTCTTTTACAGGTCTTAGCACGTTTGGAGTATTATTGGAAGTATTGGAGCTTTCTAGAGTAGTTTGGAGCAAGAGCTGAAGTCGTGTTGCTGAGTACCTGATTTCACGTCAAGCATCGATCGATACCCCCTGGTATCGATCGATACCCATCGCAGCATGACCAAGACACGCGACTTAATGAAGATTTGAAGAACTGCAGATTTGCCCCAGAAGTCTTTAATAATTACAAGAAGCCCCAATTCGTGTTTTAGGTTATAAATAGGATTTTACAGCCACTTGTTTAGGCTATGCTTTATTTTATAGTTTGATTTTACTTTTGGTTTAGAGAGACAAGTCTGAATCTCTCTTCGTCCGAGATCAGATCTCAAAACCTTTGTGATTATTCTATTGTTGATTTATTCAAACATGTTGTCTTCAATCTCCATGTCTGAGTAGATCACATGTTAGGTTTAGTGTTTTCTCATAGGGATTTCTTTGAATGCTAGGTTAATTATCTTTTAGGATTCACCATCTGAATTAGTTCTTCGCTTAGGTTGTGTTCAAAGCTTGTTCTAGATTAGCTACCTAGAATATAGATCTTAGGATAATTGATTAGGCACGAGAGTGCGATTAATTACCTGATAGAACCTAGGTGAGCAAATTAATTATTCGCAAAGAGATTTGGTTTAATTAATTTGTGAACATATCAAACCTGAACTTTAAAGCTGATTTAGACTTTAGGATTCGCAAAGAGATTTGGAATTCCTAAGATTTAGATAGTTTTCGCAACGAGAGTTGGTTAATTATATTTTAGTGATTTGAGTTCTAGAACCGTGCTTAATCTGAATCATGTTAGTTAATTTAGCTGCATTCATTAATTTCCTGAGAAATACCCTGAGCCTATATTCCTCCAACTGAATTTACAAACGCTTTTACTTGCAATCTTGTTTTCAATTACATCTTCTGATTTAGCTTGTTTCGGATCTATATAATCTATTGTGTGATAACTGAGTTCTTGTGTTCGACCCCTGATTTACTGCAGCAACTGCTTTAGTACTATTTAGGGTATTAAATTGAGCATATCACCTGCTAAGCTCCCGGATAGCAAGATCGAGTCTATGTTTGAACAGCTTATTCAAGGACAGCAAAAGCTCACTGTGGATTTCAATGGGAAGATTGATGTCATGTACAATGATCTGAGTGGAAGGATCGACGCTATTAATATTCAGCAGAAGAAGCTGGAACTTCAGGTAGCTAAGACTTCAGAGGCTGTGAAAAGGCAAGAAGGTTTTCTTCCAGGGAAAGGAGAGAACCCAAGGGCTCACATCAATGCTATCACCTTGAGGAGTGGAAAAGAGGTCAATCCAGGAGCGAAAATTGGCCAAACTGCAGATATTTTCGTTGATCTTGACGACGAGGATACTGAAATCGCTCCAGTATCGATCGACACTAGCCAGCATCGATCGACACCCATCAAGATACTTTCACGGGACAAATCAAAACCCCGTGTATCGATCGATACCACTCCGGTATCGGTCGATACCGATCCTGCAGTCGAATCGCCTCCTAAGGTTTCGAAGAAAGTACCTAATGTAGTTGCAGAGAGAGTTTACACACCGAGGATACCTTATCCCAGGGCTTCTGGGAAGACTAAGAATGAGGTAGAAGACTCTAGATGCAAGGCAATTATGGATAAATTGATTGTGGAACTTCCTTTCATCGATGCTATCAAGACCTCTCCAGCCTTCAGGAGATATGTCAAGAGGATGGTGTCTAGCAACGTGAACCTTGAAGAAGGATGCTTGATGATTACTCACGAGTGTAGTACAATCCTGACCAACAGGATCCCAAAGAAGCTACCAGACCCAGGGAGCTTTGTGTTGGATTGTACGATATTCACAGACAGATTTGAGCATTCTCTATGTGACCTTGGCTCAAGCGTCAACCTCATGCCATATTCAGTTGCCAAAAGGATGGGGATGACAGACTTTACAACAACAAGGATCTCCCTGATACTTGCTGATCGTTCAGTTAGACTTCCAGAGGGGTTACTCGAAGATGTTCCTATTAAGATTGGGAATTGCTTGATCCCAACTGATTTCATCGTCCTGGAGTAGGATGCTGAGCCTAAGGATCCTCTTATCCTAGGCAGACCATTTCTTGCACCAATTGGTGCTTTGATTGATTGCAGGAATGGGAAGATCGCTCTCAACATCGGTGATTTGGTCATGACTTTCAATATGGACAAGATGATGAAAAAACCAACCATCGATGGACAGACTTTCTTTGTCGACACTTTCAGTGACATAGCTGAAGAGTACTTCCTGGAGATGCATCCTGAGGATCCATTGGAGAGAGCATTGGTCTGTTCAGCTGAATTAGAGGTTCATTCAGATGATGATGCTGCTCGATGCTCGAAGATGCTCGATACTCGAAGATGCTCGATACTCGAAGATGCTCGATACAGCACCACCAGTATCGATCGATACTCCCCTAGTATCGATCGATACCCTGCGGTCAGAAAGAGAGTTGGCCGAAAGTTCTAAACAAGCTGCTGGGCTTGGAGATTGGAGCGAGGAGAAAGCTCCTAAAGTGGAACTCAAACCACTTCCAGCAAATCTGAGGTATGGTTTTCTTGGTCCTAATTCTACGTACCCAGTGATTATTAATGCTTCCCTGAACAACGCAGAGATTACCTTACTGCTGAGCAAGCTGCGCAAGTATCGCAAAGCTCTTGGCTATTCTCTTGATGACATTTCAGGTATATCACCGGACATGTGCATGCATAGGATTCATCTTGAGGACAAGTCAAATGCTTCAATTGAGCATCAGAGGAGGCTGAATCCGAATCTAAAAGAAGTGGTCAAAAAGGAGGTGATGAAGCTTTTGAAAGCTGGTGTTATCTATGCTATTTCGGATAGCTCTTGGGGCAGTCCAGTGCACGTTGTTCCTAAGAAAGGAGGGATAACCGTGGTGAAGAATAAAAAGGATGAAATGATTCCTACTAGAACTATCACTGTACATCGAATGTGCATTGACTACATGAAGTTGAATGCAGCTACACGGAAGGATCATTTCCCATTACCATTCATTGACCAGATGTTGGAGAGGTTGGCTAGTCATCCCTACTACTGTTTTCTAGATGGGTATTCAGGTTTCTTCCAGATTCTGATACATCCAGATGACCAAGGGAAGACGACTTTTACATGTCCATATGGCACATTCGCATACAGGAGAATGCCATTTGGATTGTGTAATGCTCCAGCCACTTTTCAGAGATGCATGATGTCTATCTTCACAGACATGATTGAGGATTTTATGGAGGTGTTCATGGATGATTTTTCAGTATATGGATCATCGTTCAAAGACTGTTTGGATAATTTGTGCAAGGTGCTACAGAGGTGCGAAGAGAAGCACTTAGTCCTTAATTGGGAAAAGTGTCACTTTATGGTTCAGGATGGCATCGTGCTTGGGCACAAGGTTTCTGAAGCTGGGATCGAAGTTAACAAGGCCAAGATTCAGGTCATGATAAGTCTTTAACCACCAAATTCTGTGAAGGATATTCAAAGCTTCCTTGGTCATGATGGGTTTTACAGGAGGTTCATCAAGGATTTCTCCAAGCTAGCACGCCCACTCACCGCTCTATTATGCAAGGAGATCAAATTCGACTTCACACCAGAATGTCTTGCAGCCTTTAAGGAGATTAAAAAGGCTTTGGTGAGTGCTCATATTGTGCAACCTCCTAATTGGACTTTGCCCTTTGAGATCATGTGCGACGCTAGCGATTTTGCTATTGGATCTGTCCTGGGATAGAGAAAGAATAAAAACCTGCACGTCATCTACTATGCCAGCAGGACATTGGATGATGCTCAGAGGAATTACAGCACCACAGAGAAGGAACAACTTGCAGTTGTTTTATCCTTTGAGAAATTTTGATCCTACTTGATTGGGAGCAAAGTGATTGTTCATACTGATCATGATGCTCTCAAATATTTGATGCATAACAAGGATCTCAAGCCTCGTCTTTGTCGTTGGGTTCTTTTGCTACAAGGTTTTGACATCGAGGTTAAGGACAAGAAAAGCATTGAGAACGGAGTCGCTGACCATCTTTCGAGGATTCGGATCGGTGCAGACGTGCCTATTGATGATCAACTACCAGAAGAATCCATCTACTTCATTGAAACTGAGTTTCAGATGGGTTTCGCAGAAACTAAGCAATTCCCACGAATTGCAGGTCGTGGTATCGATCGACATTCCTATGGTATCGGTCGATACCCTGCGATTTCCGAGCCGGTTTTGACTGTTGAACACCTTGGTGTTTCAGAGGAGTATCTAGTCGCTGCAGCCGATTCTGATCAACCATGGTATGCTGATATTGCCAACTACCTCGCTGCAGATGCAGAGCCAAAGCGCCTCAAGAAATATAACAAGAAGAAGTTCATGCGTGACATAAGGCGATTCTTTTGGGATGAACCTTATCTGTACAAGCATTGTTCTGATGGTATTTACAGGAGATGCATTGCTGAATCATAGTTACCTCATGTTTTGTTTCATTGCCATGGATCCGACTATGCTGGACACTTTGCCACTTTCAAGACAGTGTCCAAGGTTCTTCAAGCAGGCTTCTGGTGGTCTACTATGTTTAAGGATGTTCATGTCTTCGTTTCGCGGTGCGATGCATGTCAGAGGAGAGGGAAGATCAGTAAGAGACATGAGATGCCACAAAATTTCATCCTTGAGGTTGAGATTTTTGATTGTTGGGGCATCGATTTTATGGGTCCCTTTCCTTCGTCATATGGGCACAAATACATCTTGGTTGATGTGGATTATGTGTCTAAGTGGGTTGAAGCCATTGCTAGCAGGACCAATGATTCTTTGGTGGTCATTAAGCTGTTTAAGACCATCATTTTCCCTCGATTTGGAGTACCTCGAATTGTGATAAGTGATGGTGGCTCTCACTTTATCAACAAAATTTTCGAGAGGTTGCTGAAGAAGTATGGTGTAAACCATCGTGTTGCTACTCCTTATCACCCTCAAACCAGTGGACAAGTTGAGGTTTCCAACAGGCAGATCAAGGAGATTTTAGAGAAGACAGTGAATGTCACCAGGAAAGATTGGTCGGTGAAGCTGGATGATGCACTTTGGGCTTACATGACTGCTTATAAAACACCACTTGGGACTACACCGTTTCACTTGCTGTATGGAAAAGCATGCCATCTTCCAGTAGAAATCGAGCATAAGGCAGCATGGGCTACAAAGTTGCTGAATTTCGACATCAAGTCTACTGCTGAGAAGCGATTGATCAAGCTGAATGAGCTAGATGAGATTAGGCATTACCTATGAGAACTCGAAGTTGTACAAGGAGAGGACTAAGGCATACCATGACAAGAAAATCATCTCCATACACTTTGAACCAAATGATCAGGTACTTCTGTATAACTCTCGTTTGCATTTGTTTCCTGGTAAATTGCGTTCTCATTGGTCAGGTCCTTTCACAGTCAAGGAAGTTAGACCACATGGTGCGATTTTCCTGATAAATCCTTCAGGCGAAGAGTTCACTCTCAATGGACAAAGGGTGAAACACTATTGCGCGAAAGCTGAGATTCCAGACGGACACATGATGCCTCTGGATGATGCACACACTGCCTGAACGGTGGTACAGTCAAGCTAATGACATTAAACGAGCGCTTGGTGGGAGGCAACCCACTGGTGAGGTGTATAAAATTTTTGCACTTCATCGATGTGGTTAGTATTCATAGAGCTTAATTCATCATTCATAGCTGACAAAGGAACCCATGTGTTTAAAGTTATGGTATTTCTCTCCCCTGTTATAAGTTGATAAATAAGAGCATAAAATATGAAATGACTTTCTTCTGAGTAGAGGGCTAGGAAAATTTCCAGCGATTTCTGATATATCATGGTTTTTACCCTGTTTAGACCATGATATAAGTCTTTTTTATAGAGTCTTTCTAGTGTTTTGTAGTATTTTAGAGTCTTTTACAGGTTATAGCACGTTTGGAGCATTATTGGAATTATTGGAGCTTTCTGGAATAGTTTGGAGCAAAAGCTGAAGTCGTGTTGCAGAGTACCTTATTTCACGACGAGCATCGATCGATACCCCCTGGTATCGATCGATACCCATCGCAGCAAGACACGACCCGCGAGTTTTCCAAGATTTGAAGAATTGCAAAAGTGCCCAGAAGTCTTTAATAATTACAAGAAGACCCCAACTCGTGATTTAGGTTATTTATAGGGATTTTACAGCCACTTTGTAGGCTATGATTTATTTTCTATACTTTGATTTTACTTTGGTTTTAGAGAGACAAGTCTGAATCTCCCTTCGTCCGAGATCAGATCTCTAAACCTTTCTGATTATTCTATTGATGATTTATTCAAACATGTTGATTGTTTCATTCTCCATGTCTGAGTAAATCCACTTTAGGTTTAGGGTGTTCTCATAAGGGTTTTCTCTGAATGCTAGGTGGATTAGTTTATAGGATTCACTATCTGAATTAGTTCTTCCCTTAGGTTGTTCTCAAAGCTAATTCTAGGTTGACGAATCTGGAACTTAGATCTTAGGATAATTGATTAGGCACGACAGTGCGATTAATTACCTGATAGAACCTTAGGTGAGCAAATTGATTATTCGCAAAGAGATTTGGTTTAATTGATTTGTGAACATATCAAACCTAGTATTAAAGCTGATTTAGACTTTATGATTCGCAAAGAGATTTGGAATTCCTAGGATTTAGATTTAGATAATTCTCGCAACGATAGTTGGTTAATTATACCTTAGTGATTTGAGTTCAAGAACTGCGCTAAATCTGAATCATGTTAGTTAGTTAGTCTGCATTCATTGATTTCCTGAGAAATACCCTGAGCCTATATTTCCCCCATTGAATTACAAGTGTTTTAATTTCTGCACTGCTTTCAATTACATCTGTTTGGCTTAGCTTAATTCTCACCTATATAATCTATTGCGCGTCTCTTTGAGTCTTTTGTGGTTCGACCCCTAGCTATACTATAACAACTGCTTTAGTACTTTTAGGGTATTAATTTGAGCATATCAAATTTGGCGCTGTTGCCGAGGACTCAATTCGCCATTAGATTTTAGTTTGAGAATTTCGACTAAGTTCGTCGGTATCGATCGATACTCTGTAGTATCGGTCGATACTCGTCGTCTTCTTTTGTTGGTATCGATCGACACCACTTGGTATCGATCGATACTTAACGTATTTTTTTGGTTACTTACGTGCCTTGTCTAGTGTTTTGTTTTCAGGTGTATGCATGTTCGTGAAACCAGGAGCAACAAGAGCACTCAGCTAGTTGGACTGTCATTGGAACTGCTAGCACTTGTGGAACGCACAAACAGAAAGACCAAGCAAACATCAGGGATGAATAACTCAGTGGTTTTAAGAGCTGATGAGGCTGGGATTCTGAGAGACCAAGAGGGTCATGTGTGTAATGATAGAGGGCAGCGACTTGATGAGGCTGGAAACGTCGTTGTCCCTGCTGCTGTCATTGAGATTGTCGCGCCAGCTGGGCGCGCCAACGTTTGGAATGCTGCAGGTGATCGCGGTAGAACACTTGCTGAGCACAACAGACCTGATCAGTTCTATGCCAATCGATCGGCGATTCGCATCCCAACTTTTCAGAGGAACGACTTCGAGCTGAAGCCTGCGTACTATGCTCTCGTGAGTCAGAGTCCTTTCCATGGCCTACCTCATGAGCATCCCATCGATCATATCGAGAGGTTCGAGGATTTGGTCATTGGTATGAAGTACAATGGAGTGCCCAATGAGTTCCTCTTCTGCAAACTTTTCCCATACTCTCTTAGTGGGGGTGCTGCTTATTGGCTGAAGCAGTTAACTCCTGATTCTCTAACTACATGGGATGAGACGAAGAAAGCATTCCTGTGCAACTTCTACGATGATGCGAGATCTGAAGAGCTCAGGAACAAGATCTCTCAATTTTCTCAAGGTCCAACAGAGGCACTCAAGGCAGCTTGGATTCGTTTCAAATCTTATCAGAGAGATTGTCCGCACCATGGGTTCAATCAAGTTCAGCTGCTAGGCACATTCTACAGAGGGATCGATTGGAGGTACCAGATGGCTTTGGATACTGCGAGTAATGGGAACTTCAACACCAGGTATCCAGATGATGCGGTTGTGCTAATTGAGAACTTGGCGTCTAGTAATAGCACCAAGAATGCCGATTTCGAGAGGAAGAAGAAGGCTGGAGGAATTGATGCATCACAGATTGCTGAAGTTCAAGCCAAGCTAGATTTCCTAATCGGGAAAAATCAGAAAGCTGTCCACTTTGATGCTGAGGATGAAGTGGAGGATGTTAACTATGTTGGTGGTTCTGGATTTCAGGGTCAGCAATTTGGGTACAACAACCCAAACTTCAACAACAACAATCGCAATTACGGAAACTCTTCGTACCAGCCCATCTCTCCAAAGTCTACTGAGAATAAGATGGAATACATGCTTGAACAGATTATTCAGGGACAGCAAAAGCTGCAAGTGGATTTCAATGGGAAGATTGACAATCTC
>PKML01032000.1:376914-397805 GCA_002933935.1 Eutrema yunnanense
CTCGTATTGTTTGAGTATATGTAATATGGTGTGACACTCCTGTACCGTAGCCTTGCAGAAAAACAAGCTATCGTCCGCAAAGAGTAAGTGTGAGACTGCTGGGCCTGCCCTCGCCACTTTCAACCCCGTAAGTGATTTCTCTCTCTCTGCTTTCCGTATTTTGGCAATCAAGACCTCCGTACAAAGTATAAATAAATAGGGTGATAATGGATCGCCTTGCCGCAGTCCTCTGAATGGCGTAATTTGCCATTTCGGGTTACCGTTAATAAGTACCTTATATTTTACCGATTGGATACACCATATCATCCATGAAATCCACTTTTCCGCAAAACCAAATTTCCTCAACAGGTGTTCAATAAATGGCCATTCTACCCGGTCATATGCTTTGCTCATATCCGTCTTAATTGCCATAAACTTACTTTTGCAAGATTTGTTAGTTCGTAGACCGTGAAACATCTCCTGTGCTATCAAAATGTTATCAAAGATCAGGTTCCCTGATACAAAGGCTGATTGGGTCTCTGAAATCAGGTCTGGTAGCAATTTCTTTAGCCTCTGACATAAAACCTTCGAGATGATCTTATAGCCCACATTACACAGACTTATAGGTCGAAATTCCGTCATACGAGTGGGCCGTCCTGTCTTCGGGATTAGGCAAATGTTAGTCATATTCAGCCGTTGATCAAAAGAACCTGTTTCCAGAAACCCGTTGACCAGTCCTACCACATCTGTCTTTATAATTTGCCATGATCGTTGGAAGAATAGAGCCGTCATTCCGTCCGGGCCTGGAGCCTTTTCAGGGTGCATCATGAAAAGGGCTCTGCGAACTTCCTCTTCCGTAGCCATTGCCGTAAGCATATCATTGTTATGTTCCGAAACTAAAGCCGAAATATCACTGAGAGCATTCTCAAAATCTGTCGGGGACGTGGATGTGAATAAATCCTCAAAATAGTTAACCGCCACTTGTTCCATTTCCTTATCCGAAGTAACCCAAGATCCTGGTGCATTATGTAGTCCAGTAATCCGATTTCGCGCCCGTCTTTGCTTAACTTGCGCGTGATAGAACTTTGTATTTCTGTCCCCCACCGTTGCCCATAATGTGCGACTTTTCTGTTGCCAAAATAACTCCTCATCTAAATAAGCCTCTTTCAGTTTCCTCGTAATATCCATTAATTCTTCAGGAGTGCTATTATCATCATTCTGGACCTCCTCTAAAGCTTGTTGTAAGTCTCTGATTTTCTCCTTGCCGTATGGTAAATTATTTTTCCGCCATTTTGATATTTCTCTCCGGCAATTCGTTATCTTTTCTATAAATGAGGATCTGTTGCCACCTGTGTTTATTTCCCAGCCCTTTGAAATTGAATCCATAAGGCCGTCCCGTCCAATCCATCGTTTATCAAACCGAAACTGACCCCGTTTCCGCGGTATTTTATCCTCAATGGTGGCAATAATTGGCCTATGGTCCGACCCAATCATTGCCAAGTATTCGACATATGAATGAGAAAAAATTTCATGCCAATCCTCATTAGCTAGGGCCCTATCCAGACGGCACCGAACAATTTTCGAATTCCGTCTTCCCCTCCAGGACATGGTATTTCCGAGACACTGAAATTCCAGAAAACCGCAATGTTGAATCATAAGATTGAAGGACATAAAGGAGGATGCAGGTCTTAGATTTCCTCCTTGTTTTTCATTATTTCCGGTAATTTCGTTTAAATCGCCAATTATAAACCAAGGGGCGTCTCGTGTTGTGCTTGTTCGGGTTAACCGTTCCCACATTTGATCCCGATTTTTCGGTACCGGATCCCCGTAAATAAACGATAAGAAAACTTTTTTCCCTTGAATAGTTGCCTCAATATCAATTATTCGTTTACTTGAAAATAAAATAGTAACATCCATTGAATCATCATAATATAAAGCGAGTCCACCACTCGCACCGCACGGTTCGACCGTGTATAATTTATTATAACCAAAATGAAATTGAAATTTTTGCATAAAAGAAAAATCTTGCTTAGTCTCTGAGAGAAATAAAAATTCTGGCTTATGTTTTTTCCAAACCTCCCGCAAAAAACTTATTGTGTACCGATTCCCAAGTCCCTGACAATTCCAACTCATAATCCGCATAAAGAAAAACTAATTTGGTATTACTAAATTGGTCTTTAGATTTGATGGAACCTTCATAACCACCACCTTTGCCTCCTCTTCATCACGAGGCGAAGTCCTCACCACCTGATTCCTACTTCCCGTTACCGCATGTATCTCCTCCTTGACTAAGTCTCCCTGCATTATCTTATCAGCATCATTTTCGGGGACAAATGGTACATGTAGATCATGAAGTAAACCCAGGGCCGTCACCGTTGGTATCTCCTCCGCAGGACCATTTGTTATTCCATCGATTAATTCATCACATATTCCATTCATACCATTATATGCCAGAAGAGGGAAAAATTTTAAGATACTAATAAAAGATGAGGTAAACGCCCCATTCGCATAACATGGTGTGTGCGAAAACAACTCATTGTGAACCCAATGAACCAGCAACTTATGACCCAGATCATGATCGAAACCAGCCCATGCATCAGTCCAAGTTAAACATAATTGAGAAACCCCCTCCCGGTCTTTGCCACGTGATTTTGTTCCCGAAGATGCATACATAAGCAATGAGATTAATTTTCCCTTTAAAAATTCCACTTTGGTACCAATGAATCGAGTGAAAAGAAACATAACCTTTAAAATATTATTAAAAGATGAGTTGAACTCACCATTCATACTACACGATATAATCGAAAGAAACTCAATGCAAACCAACAGAAACTGAAAAAAAAACAAAGATGTAGACGCATGCTTTGAATCCGAAAGAGAGAAAAAAACATAGCCATTGCTTCTTCCTTACATTCTGGGTAAAGCTTATCCGCATACATATAGTTATGAATGAAAGGTTGTGATTAAATTAAAGGGTACAATTTGGTGTCTTTCCATCCCCATTTTCGTCCATATATATGTAGGGGATGGAGACATTGTTTGAAGTAAGTTTTTCCTAACATCCTTTAACACAACATAAAAGAAATCAATTCATAAAGGGAAGAACAAGTTATGGGATCCTCTCCATCAAGGATCCGATATACACAAAGGTTAAGGGAAGAAGACATCTACAGATTTCAGAATCCGAATCATGGCTACGGATATTGGTTAGTAGCATTCTTCTCCTTCTTGTTCATATAATTACCAAACATTGAATAATATATGGATCAAACACGAACTAGAACGGTCTTGAAAATGATCTTGTAATGAAGATTAATGTAGATAGAATCTACATGTGGTATCAGAGCCAATATAGAATCGATTGATCCATAGAAAGGATTGTTTGGTGAAAATTTGATTAAAAAACCGTTTTTTGAATTTGATCTCATTGTATGATTGATATAACATAATGATTTAAAAGTTATATCAATGTGTAGAGAATGAGATTATCTTTCCAACGGTATAAAGATGGGTAAAATCTATAAAGTATTTCATAAGATATGTCAATTTTAAGTTTTCTGGGAAACTTTTATGGTTTTCATTTTTCCTTTCAAAATGAAAGAGACGATGAACAGTAACCGTGAAGTTAGAAGTAACTTTATCGAGGGTTGTTCGTGAACAGTAACCCATGAACAGTAACTTTAGAAGTAACTTTATCAAGGGTTGTTCGTGAACAGTAACCCATGAACAGTATCTTTAGAAGTAACTTTAGGATTTACCCTCGATGAACAGTATATTGATGACTTCTCACGGTTCGGATACACTTATATGTTGCATGAAAAGGCTAAATCAGTGGATGTATTGGAAATTTTCATTGATGAAGTAGAAAAGCAACTTGAAAAGAAAGTGAAAATTGTGAGGAGTGATAGAGGTGGTGAATACTATAGAAAATTCACCGAAAATGGACAATGTCCTGGTCCCTTCGCCAAACTTCTAGAAAGAAAAGACATTTGTGCTCAATACACAATGCCTGGTACACCTCAACAAAACGGTGTAGCTGAAAGGCGCAATCGTACTCTAATGGAAATGGTAAGGAGTATGATGAGTAAATGTAATTTACCTATATCCTTGTGGATTTATGCATTGAGAACTGCAACATATGTCTTGAATCGGGTTCCTAGTAAGGCAGTTCCTAAGACACCTTTTGAACTGTGGACAGGAAGGAAACCTAGTTTAAGGCACTTACGTGTATGGGGTTGTCCAGCAGAGGTAAGACTATACTATCCACATGAAAAGAAACTAGACTCTAGGACAGTTAGTGGATTTTTCATTGGCTATCCGGAAAAGTCTAAAGGTTATACATTTTACTGTCCTAACCATAGTACGAGAATAGTCGAAACAGGGAATGCTAGGTTCATTGAAATTGGTCAATCTAGTGGGAGTTCAGAATCTCGGGGGGTGATAATTAAAGAAATAAAAATTGGAGATTCTTCACATGGAGATTCTTCAACTAATGTATCACCTGAGATTATGGTTCTTATTGTTGCTATTCAGCCCAATGTAACAATGGGGGAACATAACGAAGAAATAATCCCACTAGGTCAAGAAACAACCAATGAACCGGTCACGATTCAAGAAATGGATATTGTGCCACAAGAACCATTAAGGCGATCTATTAGGGAAAGAAGATCTGCCATAAATGATGATTATGTGGTTTACAGTATTGAGAATGAATGTGACATGAGCCTAGATAAGGACCCGTTAACATTCAAGAAAGCTATGAAAGGTGACAATTCTGATAAATGGTTAATTGCCTCGGAAGAAGAAATTTCTTCCATGGGTGTGAACAAAATATGGGACCTAGTAGAGTTACCTGATGGATTCAGACCTGTTGGTTGTAAATGGATATTTAAAACCAAAAGGGACTCGAAAGGTAACATAAAAAGATACAAGGCTCGTCTTGTTGCTAAGGGATTCACACAGAAAGATGGCATTGACTATACCGAGACCTTCTCTCCCGTTTCTAAGAAGGACTCTTTGAGAATTGTTTTAAGCTTGGTGGCTCATTATGATTTAGAGCTTCACCAAATGGATGTTAAGACTGCCTTTCTTAATGGTGAACTTGAGGAAGAAGTCTATATGGACCAACCCGAGGGATTTGTGACCGCAGGTAAAGAAAATTTGGTGTGTAGGCTAAAAAAGTCAATATATGGTTTGAAACAAGCTTCCAGGCAATGGTACCTAAAGTTCGATAATACCATTTTGTCGTATGGATTTGTAGAAGTCATCGTTGATCGATGCATCTACATGAAAATCAGTGGGAGCAAGTTTGTTAAATTGGTCTTGTATGTTGATGACATTTTATTGGCTGCTAATGACATGGGCATGATGTGTGACGTAAAAAGTTATCTCTCTAAGAACTTTGAAATGAAGGATATGGGTGAGGCTTCCTATGTGATCGGCATTGAGATCATAAGAGATAGATCACAAGGTTTGTTAGGAATGTCTCAGAAAGGATACATAGAAAAGGTCTTGGAGAGATATGGGATGGATAAATGCACTCCACAAAAGGTTCCAATTCAGAAAGGGGACAAGTTTAGTAAAAATCAGTGTCCTAAGAATGAATTGGAACGTAAGGAAATGGAGTTTCTTCCCTATGCTTCAGTGGTTGGGAGTCTGAACTACGTTCAGACATGTACTCGACCAGATATCAGTTTCGCTGTTGGTATGCTTGGTCGATATCAAAGTAATCCCGGTAAAGACCACGGGAAGGCTGCAAAGAAGGTTCTCATGTACTTGCAAGGGACCAAAGAGTTCATGCTTACATATAAGAGGTCCGACAGTTTGGAAGTTGTTGGATATTCAGATTCAGACTATGCTGGATGCGTCGATAGCAGAAAATCGACGTTTGGCTATCTGTTCCTTTTAGCAGGGGGAGCGGTGTCATGGAAAAGTGCGAAGCAGTCTGTCATTGCTACTTCCACTATGGAGGCCGAATTCGTGGCATGCTTTGAAGCCACGGTTCATGCTTTGTGGTTGCGGAACTTTATCTCAGGACTTGGAATTGTCGACAGTATTGCCAAGCCGCTGAGAATGTATTGTGATAATTCCGCAGCTGTCTTCTTCTCAAAAAATGACAAGTACACTAAAGGAGCTAAGCACATGGAAGTGAAATTCTTGTCCGTTAAAGAAGAAGTGCAGAAACGTAGATTAACATTTGAGCATATAAGAACGGATCAAATGGTAGCTGATCCGTTGACTAAAGGGCTACCACCCGGCGTGTTCATTGGCCATGTAGAACGCATGGGTATTTTAGATAAGACCTTGCTGTAATGTGCTTGTTGCTAAAAATGTTGTGACTCGGATTGATATCATTTAAGTTTACGTTTGCTGCTATTATGTATATGTTATCAATTAAGAATGTACATGTTAAGTTTGGATAACATATGAAGTTGAGATTTTCTGCTTCTCTCAACATTTAAAATTTTGAGAATTTCCGTTGATCTCAATATTTAAGAAATAGTGAGCTCAGGGTTGGTATGTGGTGATGGAAGGGAACCCATTGACATAAATATAATGGGCAACCGCCATGGCTCAGCCAATTTTGTTCTTACGGTATTTTAAGGTTGAACTTGACATTTTGGCGAGCATGTTAGTATGTTAAACCATTAAATTAACACAACGGCCAATTGGGAGAATGTAAGAATACTTCGGTATTAATACACTCGTATTAGTGTGTGGCCGATGTGTATCCGGTTTAACAATATGGTCAAGTCAACATTTAAGTTATAGTTCTAATACATGTATGACGAAACCGTGATGGTTCGGTCTCGATTTATGAGTATTAGAATGGGTGTGTAAGATAACCCTCTTCCCTTACCACATATGTATTTATGTTCTTAATGTGTATGTGTATAAGTTGTGATTTAATTATACACATACATATAGTTATGAATGAAAGGTTGTGATTAAATTAAAGGGTACAATTTGGTGTCTTTCCATCCCCATTTTCGTCCATATATATGTAGGGGATGGAGACATTGTTTGAAGTAAGTTTTTCCTAACATCCTTTAACACAACATAAAAGAAATCAATTCATAAAGGGAAGAACAAGTTCTGGGATCCTCTCCATCAAGGATCCGATATACACAAATGTTAAGGGAAGAAGACATCTACAGATTTCAGAATCCGAATCATGGCTACGGATATTGGTTAGTAGCATTCTTCTCCTTTTTGTTCATATAATTACCAAACATTGAATAATATATGGATCAAACACGAACTAGAACGGTCTTGGAAATGATCTTGTAATGAAGATTAATGTAGATAGAATCTACAATATTTTCTACTCTTATAGTTTATCGTCATTTTGATAATTTTTATAATATGTTGCTTGACCACCACTCATTTTCATAGCTGGTGTGAGGTTTTTAACACGTGCTCATTTTTCTTAATATGTTGAGTAATCTATGTTTATTTTTTTAATTTTATAAACGAATTTATAATTATTTTTATCTGGATATAATTACATATTTAAAAGTTATAAGCGGGCTAATCCGGCCATTTATACCATCTTATATTGGTCTAAATTTTTTTTAATGACTTATTTATTTCAATAATTCTCAATTAACGATATAGATGTATTCTGTTTTTGCTTACTAGTTTTCCTTACAAGTCACGTGGTTTCAGTTTTAACATTAGAACTAAAATGATCTCAAAACTACATAGCACCGACATCAAGAGATTTCTGATCGACTTCATTCATAGCGCATGTTTTGGTTTGCTCTCTAGAAATCGTCATAAACTTGAAAACCAGGTTTATCAAGAAGAGTAATCCAAAATCCAACCGAACAACGACTAATATGAAATTATTCTCAAAAGTTTACTAATTATTATTAGTACCACCCACTCTTCGTCAAATTTGATGAGAGATTGAGGTATGCATGTTACATCACCTTTTCTTTTAATAGACTGATAATTATTATTAAAAAAAATATATGTCTTATGCGTTGTCTTTTGTTTTTTTAGTCTATTTTAAATTTACATTTTTTTAGTCCAATCTAGGATTGAGTTCAACTGGTGTGCATGTTCTCAAAGTTTCTTTAACAAAAAAAAATATTCTCAAAGTGACTTTAACAACAATTGTTTTGATGAAGTTATATATATATATATATTTTCTTTTTTTGTCATCTGGAATTATATTAATAAATCAATGAAGTATACATTTTGAGATTAGTACAAAAACATGTGAAAAAAATATATCTCTGGAAACATAATCTAAACGAGAGAAGCAAAACCCCAAAAAAAGAAAAAACTAACATAAACATAAAAATTATAAGATCGGAACAAGAGGGTTTAAAACAAAAGGTTCTTAATCTCTAAAACTGCAATTGAGACCAAAAACACTCACATAAACTTTCCCATTGAATCGGTAGATGCCAAATCTTATCGGATATGGTGGTTGGAAAGTTCTCGGAAAGTTTCCGATGAATTTCCGAAAAATGTTATTTTATTAATATTTACTCGGAAATTATTTGGAAACTTTCCGAGAATTTTCCGACAAATTCAACCGGAAAGTCGCTGGAATATTTTCGACCTACCATAATTTTCTGACCACCATAATTTATATATATATTTTTTTTATATACAAAGTAACATATTCAACTATGAAATAACTTTTAAACGAACCATATTACAGAAATTAATGTTTGAGCTGTATAGAAATTGTTTAACTTTTAAAACGATGAATTGATGTTTGAATATATCTAATTGAATTATCACATAGTCAAAGTTAACATTTCTAAACTAAAATCATTAGGAAACATGTTCCCACACAATGATTAATGAGACTAAAAAGTGGATAAGAACATATAAACTTGGCGAACCATCTTTTTTGGCGTGTGCAATACATTTAATATTTTCGACCTACCATAATTAATATAAAATAAAATACTAAAATTCCAATAATTAATTTAAGATGTCTACCATGGTATAACATGTTTTTTGTTTTAATTCGATGGGGATATGTAGTTTATTAATTATTTAATTGTACTAGTAATGTCATGACTTTTCTTCAAAAGAAAAAACTTTCATCATTAAGTTTGTTAAATTAGATAAAATAATATCATCAACTTTCATCTTCAAAAGAAAAGACTTTTTTTTGCAAACTTATCATCAACTACAAAAAATGTAGGTCAAACCCACAAAATTAAACTTAATCTGTAATATAACATGCCGTCACCATCATTAAGTTTGTTAAATTAGATAAAATAATATCAAATCGAAATCTTCATGATAAGAAATCTAAATAATACTTTTAGAATTTAGAAACTCTAATGTATTCAACAGTAAAAACTTTTCAAAGATTACAACATTTAATCTATTTGGTCATCGGAGCTTTTACATGGTCTTTTTGGGCCCTAAGATTAGCCAGTGTTGGGGAGATGATGTGTGGATCCTCAGTGCAATAGGACTTGACATCTTGCATCAGTCGGAGTCGGCGGTCTCCTAATTCAGCCGGATCACCCAAATTATCAAAAAAAAAAAACTTTTCAAAGAAATATTGAAGGGTTATACTGCAGGATAAATTCGACTTCGTACGTTTGATCTACATTTTAAGAAATATCATCGTGTCATAATCTAATCCATCCTTTAGCTGTTTCTCTATAAAATATGTATATTTGATCTCTCTTAATCGCCGCACAATATGCTCAAAATTCTAAATAATCATAAGCCTTTATTCGTTGATGGCGACAATTTTCTTTAAATTTGTAGAAACCACCACATACATTACACCTTGTTTCTTAAAACTAGAAGGATTTGCCAATATGGTACAATGAGAAAATTCCTCATCAATGTAGATCAGAAAAGGATTTGCCAATATGGAACAATTCTTTTATACAGCAGAATAAAAGAATTGATAAGAAATAATAAAAATAGAAAAGCAATTCCTCATAAATGTTTCAATTATTTTACTATAAACCATGTACCTCATGTTTCTCAAACTGTCATGCTCATATAGTAAGTAAAGCAAACAACTTCTTGTTGTGTTTCTCTGTCACTTTTTTTTCATTCTCTTTGGTGTTATTGCTAAAGAACCTAAAGTTTCCATGGCATCGATCAGTCTAAAGCCGAAAGAAGATAATGAAAAAAAAACAAATCTCTTTTTGCTGACGATAATTATTAGATCTTTGGGAATTTCCTCTAACCTTTATGCTCCTATCTTCTTCCCCCTTTTGGTTAGGTATTAATCTCTCTCTCTCTATGTAACTGTTGAAATCTCCTTCCCCTTAAGGGAAGAAAACGGACTCTCGGGTAGATTCAAGACTTGACTGTCCAAAGGTTCACAATGGATTCTCCTGAATTAGAACAATAAAAACTCATTATCAAATCAAAATAGTCTAAAAATGTGTTTGCTAAGAGTCATTGCGTACCGATCAGTGTCTTTGTAGTTAGTGGTTATGTTCATGATATTATCTTCGGTGTTCAAATATTCCATCAGAGAGCTCCACCTTCCCACTTGTTCCTCTTGCTCCGCTACAAATTAAGAAAGTCATATACAATTGATTTCGTATTTTAATTTCTTGGTATAGGTTTGAAGTATAATTACCATCTGCGGTTAGCTTGAAGTCATCAGAGAAGCCGAGATAGGAGTAATTAGTAGGTAAGGACTTCGAAACAGATTGGTCATGTTCCTCTAGAGATTGCTCCCTCATTAGTCTTGACCTCTCGCTAACCCGCGGTGGCACTTAAAAAACAACACAAGAAAAACAGTTAAATGAAAACGTAAAAACCAAGATTAGTGAATACATATATGTTGATTTTGGTGACTACTAACATGTGTTCATCTCCATGTCTCTGTCAATGTATTGATCAGAAACATATCGCATGCCGTGCAAAGGCTTGTTATTGTCAAGGTATCGACTGGAGCGTGATTTTTCCCGGTAAGGCTTGACAAGAACACGGGCTCCGCAGATGAAATGAGGATTACCTTTAGCTAGAATGAGTTTGACGGTTTCTGTGTAAACAAAGGTTACAAATCCAAACATTCTCTTCTGCTGACAAGGAATCCTCACATCTTCCACATGTCCGAATTTGGAGAAGTAGTTTGAGACATCATGTTCAGTGAAACTACTCTCTGCTGGAAATGTCAAGTAAATCTGTCTAGAACCAGCTAGGATCGCTCCATGTTCATTTCTCTCTCCCATGCATTCCACAAACTTTGATACATCTTCTGCTAATATAACCGAATGCTGTCCATGAGGCCTGCAAATTCAAAGACCACTTAGTAAATAAAAATAGCACTGAAACAATATATACTTCAATTGAAATGGAAGGATAGTAAGAAAAAAATTTGGATTCTAAGTAACATATAAGGGACATGGGCCAATCCACTCATCGCCAATTGGTTTTGAGTTGGAAGCCCATGCAACTTAACATTCCCCGTCAGGAAACTTTTGTCTTTCTCCCAAACCGGAATCAAACTAGGGGGCTCAAAGATGCACAACCTTTGGATTGCCGGAGTACAAAACCCACTTGCTTTGTTTGTTAACAAACTAACCTGTCGATGAGACGGATGGTATTCTTCAAGCGAGCAAGAAGCTTAGTAAGGCTATAGCCAGCTTTACCATGTCTTTGTGACTCTGTGAGATATCCTTCAGCTTGAAGGGTCCTACCGTATTTCTCGTAGTACATCATTGGCAATGAAGCAATGGAGATTGGAGCACCTCTTCTGGATTTGAGCAGCTCTATGATCTCTCCTTCTAGCTTCTCAAGTGATCCGGGAGAAACAACATGTTCTTCGTCACTTAGGTTGTTGTTTGGATTAAACACCTGAGCGAAACTCTCTCTCTCCGGTATGATCTCCCCGTGGAAGTACCGACATCTGTTACCGTGCTTGCAGACCCCTTTGTTGAAGTAATGGCAGACTTTTACCGGAAACTCTGGTAAACTCGGGGATCTCCTGCTCGTTCTTAAAGGCATTATACCTTGATGATCACGAGAAAAGAAGCCATTAGAGAATTCAGGGCTTGTCATAGAATCTTCAAAATTCAAGAACTGAACATTGTTCTGCAACGAATCAATCTCGGTTGAATTCTCCGAGAAGCCGGTTCTCAAAGGAGGAGAAACGGAAACAGAGAGTGGCTGGCTTGATGAACCCATGAATGATCCGAAACTACGGGTAAGCATGTGATCAGAAGGAGGGCTATGGTAACGAGGATCTTTAGCTAATTCGTATTTAACGAAGTTGATCATGGAAAGCATGACAGAATCTGGACAGAAGGCGAGACGGATCATGTCGCGGTCGCTGTGCTCTTGCATCAACAAGAGATAACCGATGATTTTCGACACGTTTTCAGGTTCAAGTTGTTGGATTCTCTTGTGCACGACGTTCATCGATTCGGTGAAATTCATCTTTAATAACCTCTTACCTCAAAATATACCACTCTGCAAAGTAAATCATTCAAAATTTTCATTATTATTCCCACAAGTTTAAAGTCAAACACTTATATGAATGAATCAAAAGTTACATAAAGACAAGTTGAGACCAAAAGAGTAGAAGAGTGTGACTCACTCAAGAACACACATGTTAATATTTGTACAAAAATGGAAGTCAAACATAGAATATAGATGCAATGTTATGGATAAGATAGATCTGAGTCAAGATTATACAATCAAAACAACATTTCATCCTCTTTAACAACAAGAAAAAAGCCAACATTTGACTCTGAGAAAACAATTTACTTTTTGTTTTTCAGAATTAACATTTTAACATCTAATTTTTCAATCCAAACGTCATTAATCGATAAATACGTTTAAAACAATCCAAACAGAGTTCTTGTTCAAAAAAAAAAAACAATCCAAACAGAGTTAATTTTCAATGTTCATGTGAAAACAACATAAAATATTGGAAAATCGAACATAATCAAATTAGATTTGTCGTTAAGAAGTAAAATTTTACCTTAGTGAAAGATTTATCCTTCAGCCGATGATTTTTCGAAGTCTGTTCTGGATCGTGAAGCATGCAAGAGAATTCTCAAAACTATCACTTATTCTGGAAAATGTCGTAGACGAAGAAAAACAAAAAAATGTAAATAAGAATGCATTGAAATAAAGTCATGGAGATAATAATTACATCAAGAAAAGTTTGAGAAAAAAAAAAAAAACTCAAGACTCAATTGAGAAAGAAATAAAAAAACTACTCACATTTCAATGTTGAACTAATCAAACCCAGAAGCGTGAGAACCACAAACAAAAGAGAAGAACAATTTTTGTTTTTTAATGTATAAACGAAAAAAAAAAATGTTTTAGAGATCAACATAGAAGACAACAAATGAGAGATCGTGCAATATTTTTTGTTAATTATTTGCAGGACTTACAGTAACTGTAAAACAGATAAGATCTCAGATAATCTTGGATGGTAGAGAGAATAAGAAACGATAAGTCCTAGATAGGTACTAAATTAATTCGTTTTTTTTAAATAAACAAATTCTTGTTGCGAAGAAGAATTGTTCTTAAATAAAACTGTTTTGAGGTTTTATTGGTTTGACAACTCGTTACAGCAATTATCGGGGGACTCAGTTGGAATAAACCTCGAGATTTAAGACTTTTTTTATTATTACGTGAAATTAGGGCTGGGATTATTATCCGGGATCCGGTATCCGCTCCGATTCGATCCGAAAAAAAAACGGATATCCGGATAGTTCAGATACAGATACGGATAATAAAATAACGTATCCGGCGGATCCGGATACGGATTCAGATAATAGAAAAATACGAAAACGGATAACGGATATCCGTTTATATTCTTTTTTGTAAAACCTTATAGGAAAGCCCAAGTTATTTTTGGTTTGATTGTGAGATTGTGAAAGACAAGGCTCATTGAGCCTAATTATGAAACACAAAGCCCATACTATTTTTTATTTTTATATTTAAAACTTTTTGCTACTTGAATGTTTTTTGAACCTTTGCTACTTGTAATTTTTGCTATCATGATATATTTTTATTATCTATGTTTTCTGTTTCAGATTTTTCTAATTTTAATTAAATAGGCTGGATCGGATCCGGATATCCGCGAATATCCAAGTTTTTCAACGGATATTCGGAATCCAGATATCCGGAGCTTTCAGATCCATATTCGGATAATGAAATTGATTATCCGGCAGATACAAATGCAGATCCAGATACTTTGAAAAACTCGGATATCCGCTATGTTCCCAGATCTACTTGACATCACAATTAAGGAATTTAACCGTACGATTAGAATACTTTTTAGTGGTTTGACTTATGTTAATCCCTTTTGATTAATTGGACGGTTCATATTTCAATTGTTTCGGATTGTTTGTCCACGTGGAGCGCAGGTTGTGTCATTTGGATAAGGATAATGCATAGAGTCCTCACCGTTAGCATATATCCGGTTAATAAACTTAAGGACCAACCATATGAGTATGACTAGGGATTACGGTTATTTGTGGCAACACTACCTATGTTTTTTTTTAAAAATTTTTTTTTTTCTTTTACAGATGTGGCAACAGTGTTTTTGCTACAATTGGGCTAGTTCGTTTTTTTTTCTAGACGATATATATGAATGCAAATGATCAAATATTGTTTGTTTGTTTACATTAAAATTTGTATCTGGATATAACATTTGCATTCAGATAACCTTAGTATAATTATAGTTTTTTTTTGTTTTTAACAAGGTTCAAATGGTGAGCATTAGAGAAATAAATTGAATAGAAATGAGTGGAATAAATATTAATTAGTGGAATTGAGATGATAGAGGAAAAAATTGGTTCTACTCATTACTCTTGAAAAAGTAGAAGAATAACACTATTAAATTTTTGTGAACAAAATCAGTTTTTTTTTAATGTGGAGTTGTGTGAATTTTTTTTCTATATGTTTTCATAGTAAATTAGATTTTAACCTGCACGTCCGTGCGAATTTTGTGTAATTGGTTGGTTTATTAAAGAAACAAAATTTGTTTGGAAACATGTTTTTTTGTTAAAAAAAAAAGAAGTTGTTTGGAAATATGTTTTCTTATTAAAACAAAAAGAGTTGTTTGGAAAAAGGTTTTCGTATTAAAAATAAGAGTTGTTTTGGAAACATGTTTTTAATACATTGTTTTTTGTATAAAACGTTATGTAGACCAAACTATGAAATATGCTCGGTAACCAAATTACTTTGAGAAAACAAAATGAGCTATGTTCCTACATAGATCATAGAAAATAATACAATACTTTTGTTTCTGTAGAACTTCTGTTACTTGCTAATTTGCCGATGTGGGTGCCTGCGATATATCCACCTGACCAAGCCATTCTGCATAAAACAATACTTTCTTGTGTTAATATACCATTTTTAACATTTTGATTGCATCTTACACTTAAAATTCACAATTTTCATTTCCACTTAATAGATAAGGACATCTTGCAATTTTATCTTGAAATAAAAAGTTGAAATCTTTATGTTCACCTAGAAATTGAAGCCTCCTGTAACTCCATCAACATTTAGTACCTGAAGACACAAATGTAAGAAGAGATATGATGCATTGGTATGTAATATATATGTTTTGAACATTGTAGGAATGTTTAACTCTCCACCAAAGAAAAGATTTGAAACCAATTTGGTAACATCCCGATTTCTGGTATATGCGAAAAGGTTTATAAGAATTGATTTGACTATCTATGTCACCAAAGTGAACTTATATTTTCGGTTACTTATCCAGAGTTAAACGTGCTTGAACTGGAGCAATTTAAGGATATGTGACCTACTGGGAAGTGATTCGCAGTACAGTGTGAGTGAGAACAAAACACGGGGAAAGATCACGTGGTAATTTGCAGGGATAGTAAACAAGTCTTGCGAACTTCCCGGACTAGTGCACTGGCCGCCGAACAAGGGTGGAGCCCACAGACCGAAGAGAGGGTGTGGGACCCACATGTAGGAGTGGTCCGTGCGTTATAAATTTGCTCTCCATTGACTTCAAAGAAATCTTGAATTAGCAAGAGACAAGTGTAATTAGATTTATTAAAAACCGCAAAAACGGATTGAAGTTTGTTAAAAAAAAAAAAAAAAAAAAAAGCAAACCTCGGATAAACGAACTCCTGCTGTCACAAACTCATCTTTGTATTGACCCTTTTGCAGCAACATAACAAAATCGTCATTATCATCTTGAGTAGTATGATTAAATCTGACAGATTTCATGTTTGATTATTATACCTTTCCAATAACTTGAAATGTACAATGTTTAAGAAGATCGGAAATAGTGCTCAAGGAGTTATTTGACAATGAAGCCCACAAGGTGTCTCTTGAAGAACCCTGCTAGATCATGAAGACAATCAAGGATTAAGAGGTTTTACGATATGGAAAAGCTGTGAAAGAAGGTTCTATAGGTATGGTAAGAACCTCGCGGTCTAGAATGTATCTCCAGAATCTATTGACAAGACCGAATTGAGGAGGAAAAGTATTGGATACCTTATGCTTCTGCATTAAACAATGCTCAAACTTTTAAAACCAAAGACACGAAACAAAGAGAACAAAAGAGTGAAAGTATGAAATGTTGTTTACTGAAAACTGCAGCTTGTGTTGTTTGAGTACATATTTAGCTAGCAGCTTCGATGTTAATATCCGGTATGAAGTCAACAATAAGAAGCCCTGCAACCAAACCATATCAACCTAGTTGGAAAGTGTTTTAACTTTATCGAGTTAACAGGAACAAAATTTATGTCTTTGAGGATGGAAGATTCGAACCTTTGTACTCGGAAGTGAAGAGATGGCGAGCACCCCATGCTAGGGGTGTCAATTAGGGCCAAAGCCCGAGGGCCGGTCCGGCCCGATCCTGAAAAACAGTGGGCTCGGGCCTAGAATTATAAGTCCGAAAAAAATCAGGCCTTTCGGGCTTAAGCCCATTTGGGCTAGTGTGTTTTTCGGACTTAGCCCGACCAGGCTCGGGCTAGCCCGAAAAGCCCAGAACTTTACATTTTAATTAGTTAGAAATTTTATTTAAACATTTATCTTTCTAAAAATAATAATTTGACATATTTTCTATATATTTCGTGATCCATGTACCATTATCATTTATCCATATTTACTTTATATTTTTAAAATCATTATCTATAGACTTTCAATGACATTTCTATATGATTTATACTTGTCAAAACTTAATATTATTTTACGTTTTTTTTATCTGTAGCTCTTGATGGTGATGAGGATTTATAAGACGATGAATGAGATTCTAATCTAAACTCTACTACCTAGATTTGAAGTGTTTTGATTCTATGTTTTATATGGTCCACTAAGTCCGCAATGTGTCACAAGCATAAATATAAAATTTATATTCTTTTTAAATATATTTCAAAAAAAAAAATTAATTATATATTTTTAACTCGTGTGATTAAATAAAAATTTATAATATAAAAATTAAGATTTAAATATAATTATTTTTAGGGATTACTGCAAAAAAAACCTTCAACCTTTATTGTTTTTGCAAGACTACCCATCAGCTAAAAAAAATGCAAGTCAATCCCCCACCTACAAAGTCACCCGCAAAACAGCCCCTGGTCTGTATCAATGAGCAAAACGACGTCGTTTTGACTTTTTTTTTAAATAAGAAAATGCAAAATCAGGATTCGAACTCATGACCTCTAATCAATTAGCACACCTGCATTACCATTGTACCAACGTTTTTGATGTACAAACCAATATAGTTATATTTATATATATTAAAATGATGTGCTTTGTAATTCGAATATTTTTGCCGGTTGTCCTTGGTTTATGCGGTTTTGACGGAAAAATCTGATTTCACGGTTTTGAAACAAAAATCACGTTTTCCCGCCAAAACCGCAAAATCGCGTTTTTCCGTCAAAACCGCAAAATCGCGTTTTCCCGTCAAAACCGCAAAATCACGTTTTCCCGCCAAAACCGCAAAATCACGTTTTCCCGTTAAAAACGCAAAATCACGTTTTCACGTCAAAACTGCAAAATCACGTTTTTCCGTCAAACCCGCAAAATCATGTTTTTCCGCCAAAACCGCAAAATCACATTTTCTCGGCAAATCCACAAAATTACATTTTCCCGCCAAAACCGCAAAATACGGGAAACCCCAAAAAATCACGGTTTACCGACAAAACCGCAAAATCACGTTTTTCGCAAAAACCATAAAACGTGATTTTGCTGTTTTGACGGAAAAACGTGATTTTGCTGTTTTGGCAGGAAAACGTGATTTTGCGGTTTTGGCAGAAAAATATGATTTTGCGGTTTTTGCCGGAAAACATGATTTTGGGGGTTTGACGGGAAAACGTGATTTTGCGGTTTTGGCAAGAAAACGTGATTTTGCGATTTTGACGAGAAAACGTGATTTTGCAGTTTTGGCGGGAAAACGTGATTTTGCGGTTTTAGCGGGAAAACGTGGTTTTGCGGTTTTGACGGGAAAACGTGATTTTGCGGTTTTGACGGGAAAACATGATTTTGCGGTTTTGGCGGGAAAACGTGATATTGCGGTTTTGACGGGAAACTGTGATTTTGCGGTTTTGATAGAAAAACGTGATATTACGGTTTTGTCGGGAAAACGTGATTTTGCGGTTCTGGCGGAAATGTGATTTTGCGGTTTTGACGGGAAAGCCTGATTTTGGTTTCAAAACCGCGAAACCAGGTTTTTCCTTCAAATCCACGAAAACCGAGGACAACCGGCAAAAATATTCGAAGGACAAAGCACATTATTTTAATATATATAAATATAATTATATTGGTTTGTACAACAAAAAATATCTTGGCACAATGGTAATGCAGATGTGCTAATTGTATTAGAGGGCATGAGTTTGAATCCTGTTTTTGCATTTTCTGATTTTTTTTTAAAAAAGTCAAAACGACGTCGTTTTGCTCATTGATACACGGATATATACGGTTTAAAAAACCTATGCACGACATTGGCTACTTTGCAGGTGGTGGGATTGACTTGCATTTGTTTTAGATGAGTGGTATTCTTGCAAAAACAATAAAGGTTGAGAGTTTTTTTGCAGTAATCCCTAAGTTTTAGGTAATTATGATTAATGGAATATTAAAAATTTAGACAAAAAATATTTATAAAAATGATATTATTCTTAAAAAAAATTGGAATTTTTTTTTTGGAATGATGACTGACGTGAAATCTGACTCAACAACTGTGGACACTTTAGCTGACATGGTAGCTGACTCATACTGTTGAGTCAGCGCTGTTAACGGTTTGACTAACGAATTTGCGGTCAATACTGGATTTGGGTTAGATTCAATAATTTGGATAGAAAATTTGAATTTTTATGTCTGGAAAGTAAAAAAATACACCGTATTTTAGTCAATTTTTTTTCAGCACATCAAATTTAGTATAAGTTGATTTTGACCATTTTCCTGCCTTAAAACCTTAATTGTTTTTAGAGGGCCGGCCCTGAGTACAATTCGGACTACTTTTGAATAATTGATTTCATATATACTCTATGATTATAGTTGATGATTTAATTCACAAGTTGATGATTTAATTCTTTTAATATTTTTTACTCTAAATACGGTATAAAATAAGGATATGGTAGTTATGGATACTGGAATCAGCAATTAAATGCTATAGGATCCTTTCGGTTGACATTAGAACTTAAAAAAAAAATAATGTCTGAGCCCGGGTTTGAACCGGGGACCTCTAGTGTGTTAGACTAGCGTGATAACCGACTACACCACCCAGACTTGGTGCTGACAGGTTGTTATTAAAATTATTTATACGACTTTCGATAAATATGAGAAAATATGTTTTTGGAAAGAAATTCAAATTAAAGATACATGAAATGGATTTTTAATGTTTTGAAAACGTGATTCCATTCGATTTTACCATTCGTAGCATTTATCAATATTTTACATTTTTAAAAACTTTTGTTATTGGTACAAATATTTAGATAACGGTACAAATATTTTCTATGGTCCAAATGTGACAAAATTACAGACTCATACATGGAAGCTGCGTTGTTCACCAAAATTACGACATTTTCTTTGGCAAGCCATATCGGGATGTCTCTCGGTTTCAGCAAGGTTACGATCTAGAGGGATCAATTGTGATACATAATGTGTACGGTGTGGAGCGGCAGAGGAAACGATCAATCACATCCTTTTTGAATGTCCTCCAGCTTTACAAACGTGGGCACTTTCTAAGATACCATCATCCCCGAGTGCTTTTCCATTGTCATCGGTCTTTTCAAATTTTGATTATCTCTTTTGGAGACTTCCAAAACAAAATCCGAATGAAACCTTTCCTTGGATTGTGTGGTACATTTGGAAGGCGCGGAATGATAAGGTTTTTTCAAATATAGATAGAGATCCACAAGAAACTTTGAAAATTGCGGAAGCTGAGGCAACAAGCTGGGACACGGCACAAAATAGCGATCAAGAAATGGTATCCCAAACTATTGGCCCTTCTCCTGTGATTTCACATTACGACAGATGGTGGTGCTATATTGATGGCTCTTGGAAAGACACATATAATTTTTCTGGATTAGGATGACATTGCTTTCAGGAAAGCGTTGAAGAAACTATCATAGGAGCAAGGAATTTACGAAGAAGTCTCTCTCCCCTCCACACAGAATTAGAAGCACTTATTTGGGCCATGCATTGTATGATTGCAAATCAGAAGACGACGATAGCTTTTGCAACGGACTGTTCCGAGCTGGTGAAGATGGTGTCTACACCCGAGGAATGGCCGGCTTTCATATTACACTTGGAGGAATTCGTGAAGAGTAAGGAGGTGTTTAATTTTTTTCTCTATCTCACTCATCCCACGCGCAAACAACACAAAGGCGGACAAGTTAGCTCGGAGTGCTCGTGTCTACCCATCAGATATTACTTATATAAACTCGGTACCTCAGGTTTGGATTTCCGAATCGTTCTAGGTACTTAGGCCGCTGACCAAAAAAAAAAAAAAAAAAAAA
>PKML01032000.1:398055-414564 GCA_002933935.1 Eutrema yunnanense
CCTCTGTTTCATAATATAAAGTTGTTTTGGCTAAAAGCACAAATATTAAGAAATTAAATTTTCTTAAAAATGTATCATTTAATATATAAATTAAAAACAATTCAGCCAATCATAAAAAAGACTGCATAATATTATTGGTCACACAATATTCAATAAAGGTAAAAATTGCATAAAAATGTGAAAACAACTTATATTTTGAAACAAAAAAACCTATAAAACAACTTATATTATGAAACAGAGGGAGTGTTATTGTATATTTTTTTATCATAATAAATTAGCCTTAAATTTTAAATATTTGAAATTAGTAAATATTTATATTATACGGTAATATGAACATGCGGGTTATAATTATGTTTTTATAATCACGGTCATTCTCGGATTAATATGAACGGACGGGTTAGAATTATGTTTTTATAATCACGGTCATATTTAATACTAGAAAAACTTAAATATACAAAAACAAAATATATATAAACACAAAAATAAATCTTTGTCACTTATTGAAAAAAATTATATCTATAACACAAATTATATCTATAACACAAATTATACATAAATACAAATAAACAAATTACAAAATTTGGTAAACAAAAAAACAAAAATTCTCGTGCGGACGCACGGGGTAGAATCTAGTTTTGCATTAATAAAACAATGAATGCCATAATGGTAATCAAAAGTAGAAGAAAAGAAAATAATCTCTTCCTCTCCATTTTTAATTTTAATTAAGTTTAAAATTTGCGTAATACAATACATAATTAAACAAAAAACAAAAAAAAACCCAATTTTGAATTTACAAGGAAGACAAAAAATATTAATAAATAATAATAATTTACAAGGATAACCTTCTTGGTTTTTTTTTTTTGTTATTTGACATTAAAAACAAAATTGTTATTATTACCAATCCAATTTAATATTCCTTTCGATGTAAAGTTTATCAATATACTCTATAATCGGTCGTGAGGCTTCCATGTACCTTCCCATATTCTTCTCAACAGATTGATCAGTTTCATTGAGCCGTAACAAAAGATTATCTCTCGTTGGAAGTGTATACATTCCGGCGTAAACCGCGGTTCGAACAGCCCACGTATGAAACGGTGCACATACTTCCGTATAAGCCGTTGTCGCGGCATCTTTCAAAGAATACTCATCGCGCGTGATCAAGAATTGTTCGAAGATCGCGCGGATTAGGTCTAAACCTTGTCTAACGCGTCTTAGGTTACGCGAATGGCTTCCCGGTGTTTTGACCGTTTCTTTCTCAACGTCATAATCAAGAATGTTTTGTAAAGTGTCGAACGTTTTCGAGGCCTCGACCAAACCTTTAACTTTTGCGGCGTATTCCATTTCCGCGAATTTGAAAGCGAATCCTAGGCAGTTGAAGAGAACGGATACGTGAGTACATGCGTTGCAAAATGCATCAAGCCTCAATCCATTTTCCTCTTCGTGATCACAAGGTATGGCGGGTTTTAGCAAGTCCGCTAAATCTTCAAACGCCTCTGTGATTATAGACAGAGGCGTGTTGACTTTCGTGGGCACGGTAGTACATACCGGGTCCTCAAACATATCTTCTTCTTTGTATTCTTCTTTCATTGTTTCTCCTGTCTTCTTTTCGTCATCTTCTTCCTCCTCTTCTTCCATAACTTTCTCTCTTTCCTCTTTTTTATATAACTTCGCCACGATTGCTTAAATGTTTGAAAACTATACTCTTTGATTGTGATTGGGTCAAAGGAGAAACTTATGAGAATTGAAAGATGTGTCTGAAGAGGTAAAAACTAAGACGTGTGATTATGTTTTTGTTTTTGGAAACGTGACTTCTCGCAAGACTTACGGGTTCACCAATCAATATCATGGTAATGAGAAAACGTTTAAAAATTGGAAAGTTTTGACTAATATAAAGGAATGGCTATAAATGCTTGTTAGCAGCTATTTTGGTTTTTAGAGAAAAGAGGATACTGTTTTGTGATATCATATATAGTAAAAGCGAAGTAAATTTTCGGAATGGAGCTCTCTTATTCACCATAAACCGTAAAGCTCGGTTATTACTTTTTGTTTTTTTTAAATTTCGAAATTTACCGTACCGATTATCGATTTTTGGGCTTTTAATATTAACGTTTTTAGGTCCATTTTCGAAAACCCTATATTTTATTATCGATTTTTTTTGTTTGAAGTGTGCATGGTGGATAATCCCATTACTGAAGATTAAGCTTCCGATCGGAGGTTTGTTTTGTTTGTCTTTCTGTTTTGTTTTACCAACCAGCTGAAGATTAACCTACCGATCAAACACATATATGTTCTTATTACTCGTGCTTTGTTAATTTTTGTTTTATCTTTTCTGCTTATTTTTTTCCTTTTTCTTTTAGTATGTTTGCCATCGTCTCTTGCTTTCGTTTTGTGTGTGTTACTCTGTTTATATTCTTTCTTATCTTGAATTTTTGTAAAGTGTTCGTGTTCAGGATCTGGAGGTTTTCATTTGTGTTCTAAGATGGTTGCGAGAGGTTGTGCATCTTTTTAATGTTTGCGAAATTTCTTGATTCGTTTTCCTTTCCTTTTTTCGTTTTTTTTTTGGGGTCAAGGTCTTCGGGTTTTGCCGTTTCATCTTCCTAACTCGAGTGATTTGTTATCGGGAGATTCGGATGCTGTTGCTCTCAAACTGAGTAGTGTTCTTCGTTTTCTTTTGTTTTTAGACAACCCTAAATCTCATTAGTCGCAATACTCTCTCTTTTTCTTTTATTACGGCTCGCAATACTCTCTCTATGATCCCTAATCGCCTATTGATCATAGTTTCTTCTTCAACCTCGCAAGAATTTTGTTTCTAAAATCGATGACTCTGTGCCGATCATGTAGTTTGTATATTGCTCAATTAGTTGTGACTTTCTGAAACAGATTATGAAGTTGTGTATTGTGGAGTGCAGGAAGAGTGGGTTTCGTTAGGACACGATTGTAGCACGCTGGAAATCTGAGGATCGAAATCAACTTCAAGTTTCAAATGTTACTTCTGATCCTGACCACGTTTATATCTTCTTCCTTATGATGGATGGATAAGGACTTATATGTATCCCTGAGTGATCGTCATGTTGTTTCGTTGTAATTTGTTACTTTGGGAATGATGCCTTACCATTATGTAAACTTTGCAGGAAAATTGATTTTCAGAATCACAAATGAGAAGGTTTATGATCTCACTGCCAGTTTTTCTTGTAAGTGATTCACTATACTGCCTGCAGTATAGTATTCTTTGCCATTCAGCGTTATAATTGCCCTTTGTTAGGTCTTCTGAGATCACATGAGGTTTAAAGTTTTCTGTTGTGATAGGTATTTTGCATGTTTAATGGCAACTGTTATTCTTCTTCTTGTGATTCACTTTCTCTGGGTATCAGCTCGGTAAAGATGATAAGATTCTAAATTTCGAATTTTTATAAAATATTTATGCAGGTATTGATCTTGAGCTTGAAGTTTTTAAAAAAAAAATTAAATAAAGGTTGGTGAAAGGAAATAATTTGAAAGAAGAATGGAGGCAACGGTCGCAATCACCAACATCATCATCATCATGAGCTTCTCATCAAAGTTATCCTCAGAATGGATCAAATTGCTACAGATATCCTCTTCTTGGTTACCGATAGGAAAAGGTGATCACTGAGCAACAATTGGTCTATATCCCTTCATAGTTAAAGGTGAGCTTCTCTGAAAGATTTAAGCCACTTTTCCTAATCTCTTAAGAATTGCAGAACGGTGAGTTGAAGGTGGAATAATGTTCTTTGGAGGAAAAAGACTTGTCGCATGACCAAAAATGTTGTCTTTTTATTATTTTGAATGTTTTGGGTTCGTGGTTTCAGGTGGTGTTCGTTTTGGTAATTAGTGTAAACAGCAGCGTGTGTGATAGTATATTCAGGAACAATCATGGTTCCTTTAGGTTGGATTGGTGGTGTGGTTTGTCTTATTTTTGCTACTGTAATCTCTCTTTATGCAAGCACTCTCATAGCCATGAGTTTGGTAGCAAAAGACACATTCACTATAGGGACCTTGCTGGATTCATTTACGGTACGAAAGGACCAAACCAACTCTCTTAATTTGCTTTCTATTATCTTCCTCGATGTTTTTATTTTTATTGAAATGATTAATCTCTTTTTTTTATAGGTAGAAAGACTTATAATCTTACATGTGGTTTGTTAATCTTTCATGGTTAATTGTGGATTCAGCATACTAGCTGGTTCCGCTTTAAAAGTATTTAACACTTAACATTTTCTCTCTTGATTCTTGATTTCATGAGAAGATTTAGTTATTTTCGGTTTGTTTTGTTTTCTGCATGCTGTTAAGCTTTTCAGGGATGATCATGCCATGGAAAATACCTCATTTTATAGCCATCGCTGGTCTGATTTGTGCAGTTTTCGTGATTTTGATTCCTCAGTTATCGTGTCTTGGGATCTAGCTTGCAGTTTCAACCCACCTCAGCCTCATCTATATCGTTGTTGCAATCGCGCTATCTGTTAGATTAAGGAACTGTTAGTTATATTGATTTATCATAAAAAAATCGTTAGCATTGTGAGTTTGGAATCACAATGACCATTTTCTTTATCATGCCCATCCTCGCATTTAGGATGCGTTAAGAATGTGAGAAGTTGCTAGACAAGAGCGACAGAAAACCGCAAATGTTCAAAAACCCCGTGAACAACCAGTAGTAAAAGGTTCTTTTAGAGAAGATAAGTGGTAATGGAGGAGAAGCTGTAGCAAGCTTCAACCACATAAGATGGCATGAGTACGAAGAGGAAGAGGAAGAAGGAAGAAGGAATAATCTAATTCTTTAGGTTGTTTTGTTACGTTGGTTTAATTAGTTTATTTGCTTAATTCATAGGGCAGCGTTAGTTGTTCTGTTTTTCAAAGTTTTTTTTGTTTGGTAAGAAAAAGGTAATGCTGAAGAAGAAGAGGAAAAATGTTATTCTGTTTTGGTACATCCTTAAAAATTGCAGTTCTAATCCCATCTAACGAAAACAACTCTTTAGATCCTTCTCTTGGTTCTAGAGGAGTAGTTGAACATTGTTATGTCACCACTAGAGGCAAGACAAAATTGTGGTTGTGATGATGAGGTTGATGTAAAGGGAATCAATGCAAAGAAGAAGACTATGGTCGATTATGGACCCGAGGTAGATTAGTGTTTGGTGAATGAAGATAGAGAAAAGTAGATATCCAATGAGAAGGAACATTATGACGCTGATGAAAGATTTAAGCAGAAAAGCTTGCAATAAATGAGCTAGCGTTGAATATATATCACGTATTATGCAGGTGGAGAAGAGTTTGGCCAAAATTAGGGAATGGAAAATCAGAAGAAACCAGATAAAAAACAGAGTTTGTGCCCTTGGAAGAAGTAGTATACTTGAGGGGAATATTAAGAAAGACCCAGTGATTTGTTAAAGCTTGCTTCTTAAGATGAAACTATTGCAAGACAAAAAAAAATAGAGAAATTTGAGTGAAGAAAATGATAATCTAGAAGCAAAGCAGAGAAAATTGTGGTTCTGATCCAATCTTATGAAAACAACTCTTCAGGTCCCCCTCTTGATTCTAATGAGTATTTGACATTATTTCTCACTATCAGAGGCAAAAAAAACCTCTCATAGTAAGGTTCATGTAAACGGACTTAATACAAAGAATAAGACAATGGTCGGTGGCGTGGAACCAAAGAAGCATAGTGTTTGGTCCATGAAGATGGAGAAGAACAGAGCTCCAATGTGAAGTTTGTAAAAGGAAGAATATATTGATGAAAGATTGAAACAGAGAACATTTGCAATAATGGACATAGGATTGATACCGGAGGCACGTATTACCATGGTGGAAAAGAGTTTGGCAAAATTAATTTTGTAGATTTGGGGAGCTGTAACATGGCTTTGTACTTTACAAGTACGATGGATACCGTAGAAAAAATAGACAATACAGTTAATAAAGATAAAGATGATGGAAAAGGAGAGAGAAGAAGAACAAGAATAACAAAACCCGATTTCAGAAGACGAAGAAAAACCGGAAGAAGAAGAAAACTCATAAGAAAAAGATGAAGAAAAAGAAGAAGTTAAAGACGATGAAGAAGGGGACGAAGCAGAAGAAGGGGAAGACGGCGAAGAGAATCTAGAAGAATAATAAGCTAGAAAAGAACAAAAAGAATAAAAATCAAAAGATATAGAAGAGGAGAAGGAAGAAGAAGACGAAGCCGATGAAGAATAAGTCAGAAAGGACGAGGAAGCTGACGAATATAAAGAAAAAAATAAAAAACCATAAGAATAATAAGGAGACGGATTAGACGAAGACGTTGAAGTAGAAGAAGGAGAAGTATAAGAAAACTGTATAGAACACAAAGTGGAAGGAGAAGACAAGGGAAAATAAAACCAAAAGGCGGAGTAATTCAAAAGCAAAGCACATTCTCTTCATGGTCATACTTTTGACTACTTTGATTTCGAGTTTACAAATGATAACTATACTTTTACTTTAGAGTTAACTGGAAGTGTGTTTTAGCTAAAGCTAAATACCGTGAACCAAAAGTCAAAATTCTGAAAATAACTAAATGTTTGAAATTGTGTCTCGATACATTAAATGATCGGTATAGAAGGACTTAGTCGTCTGTTGAGCTTAATTTTAGCGGGTTACCTTGGTTGAATAATTATGTTGCTTAGGTGGTTGGATAAATAGGTAAATTATTTTTTAATTAACTAATCAATAATGCAAAATTCTTTTATTCCTTTTGATCATTTTGAGACTTGTGTTGATATTTGAGATTGTACTTGATAATCATTAATCACCAAGACGTACATGTTATTTAACAAAATCAACAAATTTAGAGATGAAACTTAATATGGTATCAAAACTACCAAAGGGTTTGTTTACATATGCTATAAAACTATGGTTTTGTGCTTGCACTTGCAAGAATAATTGAGTATGTATAAAAAATATTTCTAACAATCGGAAAATTTCCTTGATGCTGATAAATATGCATGTATAATATATTTTAGAGTTTATTAATGACATTAACAGAAAACAAATCGTGTCTAGATTCATTAAACGGTATAGAATGATTCAGTTGACAAACCTACCAAATGGATTGTTTACTTACATTTTGATATGGTGGTTTCGTGCCCGCGCTTGCGAGAAAGATAAGAACCAGACAAACAATTCCCGTAAAACGGGGAGAGAGTTCCAGTTACGGAGAACGAAGAATTAAAATATTCCATAAACATAATGTATACAAATAACGACTAATTTAGAGATAAAACTTAACATGTTATCAAAATTACCAAATAGATTGTTTCCCTACGCTCTTATACCATGGTTTTCTGCCCGCACTTGCGAGAAATATAAGAATCAACAAGAAAAAGGGCAATTCCGACAAAATAGGAAGATATTTCCGGCTAGGGAGAATGAAGAATTAAAATAAGCCATAAACTTAATGTATACAAATAATGGCTACTTTAGAGATGAAACTTAACATGATATCAAAACTACCAAATGGATTGTTTACCTACGCTCTGATACCATAGTTTTGTGCCCGTGCTTACGAGAAAGATAAAAAAAGAGGAAGAAGAATAAGACAAAGCACAAGTGGAAGAAGAAGAAGACACAATAGGAGAGGAAGAATAAGTAAGACGATGATGAAGATGAAAGAAAAAGAGGAGGAATAACAAAATCAAAGATATATGAGGAAGAAGAAGAAGTAGAAGTTGAACACGATGAATACGACAAAAGGAAAATATGAGGAAGAAGAAAATCCGACAAATGAATAAGAGGAAGTAGAGAAAGACAAATTCAATGAAGAAGAAGGAAAAGATGAAGAAAAGAAAAATAAAAATCAGAAGAAGAATAAGAATAAGAATAATAATAAGTAGGAAAATACGAAGACGTTGAAGGATAAGAAGGAGAAAAAAAACTGTAAGAAGAAGAAAAAGAAGATAAAGGCGTTGAAATGGGAGAAAGAAGACGAAGACAAAAAAAAACCGAAAAAAGAAGAAGAAGAAGTCGAAGACGATGAAAAAAAATATGGAAAATACGGAAAAACGAAAGATAAATAATAGGAAGAAGAATATAACAAAGCAAAAGAGGAAAAAGAAGAAGACAAATCAGAAGAGGAAGAAGGAGTAGATATCGAAGATGATGAAGATGAGGAAAGAGAAAATGAGGAATAAGAAAATCAAAAGATAAATAATAGGAAGAAGAAGAAAAATAAGAAATATTAGTCGAAGACGATGAAAAAGAAGAAGGAAATGACGAGGAAGAAGAAAAAAAAAAGATGGATAAGAGAGAGAAGAGGAAGACGAAGTCGATGAAGAAGAAGAAGAAAAAGACGAGGAAGCAGACTGAAGAAAAGAAAAATAAAAATCAGAATAAGAAAAATTAGGACAAGAGGAAGATGTTGAAGAATAAGAAGACGAAGAAGGAGATGAAAAATTTGGAGAAGAAAAATCGAAAGAAGAGGAAGAAGGAGACAAATGTGTTGAAATGGGAGAAAGAAGAAGACGACTATAAAACAGGAGAAAAATAAGAAGAAGAAATCGAGGACCATGAAAAGAAAAAGAAACATGCGAAGAAGAAAAAAAACTAAAAGGTAAAGAAGAAGAAGAATTATAAGTCGAAGACGGTGAAGAAAATGAAAGAAAATATGAGGAATAAGAAATCGAAAGATAAAGAAGAAGTAGAAGTAGAAGTCAAAGAAGATGAAGAAGAAGGAAAAAAACTTAATTGGCTTATAATTTCTATCTAATCGAAATTAAACCAAATAATTGATTCAAAAACCAATAAATTCTTTTGTCTGGTTTAAAATGTATAAGCAAATTCAAATTGAAATATAATTAGAGCTAAACCACAGCAAAAAATTCCTTTTTTATTATTATTAATATGTTTGGAATTACTAAACTATTCCAATAGTAAAAAGAAGAAGAAAAAAAAAACTAGCAATTTTGGTCACAAGTCGTCATGTGCAAATTACAACCATAGAAGTCGACTACGTGGTTTGGATTTAGTTGCGATGGAGTATTTTCACAGATAACATTTCATCGCTAAAGAAAGATGGTTTAGACGTGGTGGTATTGTGTACTTTATAATCGCCAAGTCTTTGACGACATTAATTTGATGTTGAAGATTTCCTTCATTCTTTTATTAGAATAGTCAAAAGTAAAAAATGGAATTAAATTTTTATTTTGAACTAAATTATTTTCAAACAATAATTTACAACCTTTATCAGAAGTAACACTACACATGGTGGGATATGATTTGGAAGAGAATATGGATAAGCCGGAGCAGCCAAAGATGATGAACAAAAAAGGAAAAGAATGGGAAGGAGAAAAGAAATCAGAACGTTTACTTTTATTTTCTTGTGGTTTAACGGCTATCTTAGATAATAGTTTGTATTTGAAGAAGAGGAGGAAGAAGGAAAAGAGTAAAAAGATGAAGAAGAGGAGGAAGAAGAAAAAAAGATATTATAATGTTTGATTTTCCTTTCTTTTGGTTTTATGGCTATTTTAGATACTATTTTGGATTTGAATATATATAAATCTAATCGGCGAGCTAAAGTCAAACATTGACTTTCAAGAAGATGAAGAAGTTTTTCTTAGAACATTAACTTTCAAGACAAGAAACCAAAATTAAACCTATCTATAGTACGTAATTTTAATTATGCTTGTACCATATACGGAGAACTTTTTTGAAGAAGAAAAAGAAGAACATGTGGATGATTATCGATGAAAAAATAGATGTGAAATTTGAAGCTATTGATTTCGTGTTGGTGAATTGACATGGTTCGTAGTTTTGTATAAGAGGATTATCCGGTATGGGTGAAACCATGGAAGAGAACATCCAAATATACCTTCGAGAAGCAACGATATGATGCTAAATACCGTGATGAACTGTATACCAGAGAAACAAATGGTGGTTGTAGAATTTGCAAATTCTGGAGATCCGACAATTTTAGGAACTTCACAATGGGAAGCGTAATGTGATGATTTTCACCTCTCCTACGGGAATAGAGACAATTAAACATAAAACACCTAGAAAATTACCAAAATTTTCCGTTGCTATTGTGTTTGCTATGACGATAAATAAAAGCCAGGGTCAGACTTTGCAAAAGGTTGGTTTGTTTTTGCCTAAGACAGTATTCTCACATGGTCAACTTTATGTTGCTGTTTCTAGGGTTACATGAAGAAAAGGATTGAGGATTTTAATAATCAATCAAAAGGGGAAGCCACAACGGAAGACAATGAACGTTGTTTACAAAGATGTTTTGCAAAGCATTTTTACGTCCTCACGTTTGGTTTAGTTTAAGCTTTTATTGGATTTTATAAACGTAGTTGGGTTTTTTTTGTTGAGTTCTTTGTATTGGTTACGGTTTTAGTTTTTACACATTTATTTGACTTTCATATGTTTCGATATCATTTATGTGTTTTTAATTAATATTTGCCTTAGAACCGATGTCCTGCTCTCTAATACGAATGCTCCTTTCTTTGTTTATATCTTCAAACTGCATTCTAATTAGCATATTCTCAGTGTATTCTTTCGTCTACTTTAGATTGCTTTAGTTTGTTTCGATAAGTCTGTTTTAAGCATATCGAATTGAGATCATTAAACACGTTTCGATTCAGCATCCATAAAACTTGGAGTTGCATAATTAAGATTTATGGATGGAGCTTTCTGCCCGCGCAAGGCGCGGGCTACACACCTTGTAACTAAAAAAATTACAAGATTAGATTTAGAGAACGATATATAATTATATATCGTTCACGTGATTTTACGAGTAAAAGACGAAATCGTTTTAATTATATATCGTTCACGACAAGCTTTTGATGATTTCAGAGACAAGTTATGCATTCATAATCTGCATACTCCAATTTGAGAGAGGGTATTGGAGATACGATTCAATCAAATCGTATCCCGTAAATTTAGGCACTAAGACTATTAAGTTAGCATAATTCTCTGCTGTAAATTTGACGTAATTAGTGGTAAATCACAATAGTTTTAGAAAATTAGATATTTCTTATATATGTATAAAACCATGTATATATCTTCATCAATAATTATTCAGAAATCTTTCTTCATTTTCTTTGTCTTCTCTGTTATTTTCTCAAATACATTTTTTAAAAATTAATAAAAAATATATTATATTTAAAAGAATTTTTTTTTTTACAAACTCTAAATTATCGTTTTATCTATTCAAGGAAAAGACAACTTTTATTAATCTTGTCTTGTGGCAAACCACAATCTCAAACCATCTTCATACTTCATCTCTTCGTTTTCTCGAATCGAACAAAGTTGATTCCGAACATTCTTACATAAAAAAAAAAATTATAAATAAATATTGTTAATTAGATGTTCGCCCTAAAACATTTATCCCAGACACGCTTCGGACCGACCGATGCCATCTCCGTTTCTCACCTTCTCCCGTGACCGCCTCTCGCTTGGTGGTGTGTTGAGCCTTTCTCCGGCCACTGGCCGTGAGAAAAAGCCCGACGAAATGGCCTCTACGTCGCCGCTTCTTGTCGTCTTCTACTTCTCGATAACGTTTTCGCCGCTGTTCCGCCTTTCTCTCGTTGTGCCTCGCAGTCACTCGCCCTCCTTCGCCGCTTTCTCGCTTCCTCTCGCCATAGCCTCACCGTCTGTCTCCGCCGCTCACAGTACCTCGCCTTCTCTCTCTTCTACTCGCCGGTCAGAAGTTCTACTCCATATGTCCTTCATCATGCTTGTTCCCATCTCCGATACTCCTCCGTCGGAGTCACAAAATTTCCAGATCTCCTTCCTCTGAAGGCTGCTTTACCTCCTCCTCAGCTTTTTGCCCATACTCCGGCGCTCAGAGTGGTCAATTCTCTTCACTATCGGGCACAACAGACAACCCGGAGAATCTCTAAACCGTCCGCCGGTGTGACCTCTGTCACTGGTGAGAAACTGTACCGACTTTCTCTAAATCAGCGTCTCCTACTCCGCTTAGCGATGTCCTCTGTGACAGATTTGGTGACTGTTCTCCCGATTCCAATTTGTGGTTCGCCGAGCATTACCGGTCTTTTTACCGGATCTATTCTCTCACCCTCCGTCTCCGAGGAGATGTGCATTTTTCCGGGGTGCTTTTCATCCACTGCTATATCTTCCCGACTTTACGGAGAGCTCTCAATTTTTAGTTATCCTCTGACGCCGCCGTACTCCGCTTCATTTTCTCCATCGAAGACGTGCAACATTCCTGGCTTCTCTTCATCGTGGGCTTGGCCCAATATGACCATCATGGTTTTTAGCCAGCTCGCCGTTTCGGCATTTTTTCGGTTATACACCGTCGACCTTACTCCTTTTCGGTTCAGCCATCGTCAAAAATTGTGTCCTCCACCCACCTTTGCCATTCCTCTAATCATTCGATTCAGCCATTATAAAAAGCTATCGCCTCCACACACCTTGATTCCTCCACTCGATTTCCAAATTACTCGATGCTCAATCGGCGAGGAGCAATTATGGGCCAAGCTTAATCGTCTTTGTGTGCTTCTCAGCATACAACTCTCGCTCATATCTGGCCATTCCCTCCGACCCAACTTTGTTGTTGGCTGCCTTATTTTTTTTTTGCAGGGATAGTCACGATTATTCCACCTTTGGGGATAGTGATTCTAGCAACTTTCCTCTCTTTGAGAGGTGTTTTCCTCCCGAGCTTTTTGCCGGTAAACTTTATGAAATTCTTTACCGAGTTGTCTTCTTGTGTAGCGGTCTGTACGGGACCAGAAGAGGCAAACATGTTCTTTTCGGCAAATTTTGGAGGTAGAGCTTCAGGCTCAACGTCACATGGTAAATTTACTAATTCCAAACATTTCGGCTTTGCCGTGAAGATCATATCGACGCATTTGAGCTTAGGCTCGAATTCGCTGTCATCTGATCATATTATATCTGCTTCAAGTTTTAATGTTTTTAATCTGTATTTTTATTTTCAAAGAGGATGGATAATTCTCTCTAAATGTATTAAGGAAGTTTAAGTAATGAAAAGAAAGTGTTGCATAAAAAAAAAATTGTTAGAATCACGATAATTTATTATTTCCTAGAAATATTAATTAATTGGTGAACGGATATATATATATATTTCTTCTGTTTCTAAGAGAAAACATTTCTAGGTTTATTAAGAAAAAATTTCTAGGTTTGTTTTTGTTTTATTAAGATAAAATTTTTAGGTTAATTCGTGAGCCCAGCTCGGAGTGTCCATTGAACCGTTGAACTTGGGAGTAGTCCACTTTGTAGCACCTCGGTGCATTCCTATCGGGACCGACCGGATCAGCTGAAAGGGTATCTAAGAAAAAAGATAAATTTTATAGCTTTGTTTTTTAATTGAATGTCAAATTTATTCAAGCAAAAAAAACCGTTTTTACAATGAGTGTTACTTCCTTTTAAGAGTATTTGAATAATTTATCCTACTTTTGAAAGATAATAAACAAGAAATAGCTCAATGTCATCTTGAAGCAAACTATGCTTCCATTCCTCCTTTGTTAGTGGTGGGTTTAGCCCGGTTCGAATCGAGATCGTCTTAGTTAATATTGGTTTACGACGGTTCGGGCTCGGAAGAAAGGCCCATGATCAGGGTTGCCAGCCTCGAATCCCATCATGTCCCAACTCACTGCGGATAAAGACCGACCTCCGAGGTTCGAGGATCGTTTCCCGATCTCGGAAGAAATGAAATCATCCTTTTTCTAATGGAACAAGGAAAAAGGAAGATTGCCTGATTTTAAACCGACCTCCGAGATTTGCGGAATATTTTCCGATCTCAGAGGAAGAAAGGAACTCTTCCTTTTCCTGATGGAACTAGGAAAAAGAAGATCTCTAGTCTTCGACCGATTTTAAAACCTTATAAATAAGGAGGCCTCGACTAGGTTGAAGGCATTCACAATCATATGCGAGATAGAGGAAATAGAGAGCCCAACTGGCTGACCTTCATTTCCTTAGTTTTCGAAGTCATTTTACCGACCTCAAGAACAACCTCGTATTCGCCGAGTTCAATATCAATAAACGAGATTCCGACTTGAGTTTACTGTTTTACCCCTTGTGTGATTTTTAGAATCAACAATGGGCGCCGTCTGTGGGGATATTTTAAAACAAAACTTATGGATCTTGGTCGATAAACTTGGCGAAGACGGACCTTACGAACATCTTAGTACTCAGTGACGACAAAAATCCCACTCATAATCCAAACAATGAGGTCGACGATCTCTATCAAGAAAACCAAAACACTGGTCTCCCACCACCTCCAGCTATGGCAAACACCATGGAAGCCACAATAATCCAACCTGATTAGTCTGCTCTCTTGCAAGCCATGGCCGCGAAACTCGCGGAGATGAAAACAAAAATGACGAACGATTCGATGCACTGATCGCAGCTCAGATGGAATTCAGGGACCAGATCAGCGAGCTCCGACAAAACCAGACAACTCTCCGACCTAATGACGAGACACCCGCTCCACTGCAGCAAAATCTATTCCCCGACCTGCCTCCGAACCAAAGCGCAGTAATCCGACCTCCGTACCAAGATTCCATTGGGAATAGAACGAGACAAACGATTACCGAGCAAGCTTTCCTGGATCAACAGATCGAGGGTGACAAAGCAAAAATTCGATATATGCACTCTAAATTCCACCAAGTGACCAGCTCGGCACCCGAGATCGATCGTGTGATTCAAGAAACTCAGAAAACTCCGTTCTTTACAACGGATTATCAACATCTCTTTGTAACGACCACGTCATATGAAGGACATACCGACCCTCGACAATTCATGACATCCTTCGTCATCATGATGAACAGCTTCCAATTCAACTCTGAAAAAGAAAAAGATGCTGCAAAATGTCAACTCTTTGTGGAGAACCTCGGCGGAACCACACTTGATTGGTTCTCGCAGTTGGAGGCGCACTCAGTCGATATCTACACCGAACTCTCGACCAAGTTTCTCAAACGCTTCACAATGTTCATCAAACAGAAAACTTGAAACGCCGACCTATGAGCCTTTGAGCAGAAAGAAGACGAACCACTACGAGATTTCATGAACCGATTCAAGGCGATAGTATCTCACTGTACCATCGACGATAAAACCGCAACTAAAACCCTCTACAAAGTGACCTGGTACAAATCGGATTTTCACAAAGAGATCAAAAGAAATCGACCTCTCACTTTGGAAGATGCTCTATATAAGTCACACGTATACGTTCTCTCTCGAAGAAGAAGGGGCTGCAAAGGACAAACAATACGGCCTTCTGAAGCAAGTTGTTCCCTAAGACAAGCCAAGAGAGGAACACCGTAATCACTACAAAAGACGATTTGCGACACAACAAGTTAGTGCCGTACAACCGCATCAATCTTGGAAAACATGGATCCGACCTGAGGATATAAAAGTGCCGGCAAGTGACTCCGAACCGTTCTGCCAGTTTCACAACAAAGAAGGTCATAGCATCAAAGAATGCTGACACCTCAAAGACTTCATGTTACAGAAATTCAGAAAAGGCGAAGTACCGATCGAAGGTGTGTTCCGACCTAGCAACATATTCCACCGTAACAACAACAATGGAGATCGTCGTCGCGATAACCATGTGAAGCCGAACAAAACTGGAAATCCCGGACAAGCAAACACGAACGACAGTACCGAACAACCAAAACGAGATCGGGAGGACCAACTCGAAAATCACGCTATCCCAGAGAGACACGAAAGAGAGTCAACATGATCATGGGATCACTCGAGTCCTGCAATTACTCAGTTGGGGCAATCAAGGAGTATAGTAGAGAAGCGGACACGACACAACGACAAACCCGAGCTATACTAGGTGGAACACCGATAACCTTTTTCGAGGCAGATACAGACGGACTCCATATGCCACATAACGATATGTTGGTCATGGAGCTGCTTATCGGCGACCTCGCCGTCGAAAGAATATTGGTCGACACCGGCAGCTCAGTAAACATGATATTTAGACAAACGTTAAAGAACATGGACTTCCCCGACTCCGAGATCAAACCGTACATCGAGCCTCTCACAGGGTTCTCAAGAGAACAGACCATGATCGCATGATCAATCATGATACCGATCTACGTCGGTGGAATCGTGAAGATGGTGAAATTTTTGGTCCTAGATAAATCGGCAATCTACAACGTCATACTCGAGACGCCGTGGATATACGCAATGAAGGTTGTCGTCTCAACTTACCACCAGTGTCTGAAGTTCCCAGCATCATCCGAAGTCTTTCCCCTCAAAGGCGACCAAGCAATGTCTCGATCATGATACGCCAACGAGTGTAAACTATGGACGACCTCATGAACATGCGTCATTAGCACAAACAAAACTTCGACTGACCCATTAAGTCAAAGAACCGACCCGACCTGCCAAGACGAGAAACAATTATTCAAAACAACATTGACGAACTCAACCCTAACAGATGGTCGGCATAGGGGTCGAATTAGACGAATAAATCAAAGGCAACCTTATTCGTTTCCTCAAATGGAATGTCTCGACTTTTGCCTGGTCCATCAAAGACATGCCCAAAATCAATCCAAAAATCAC
>PKML01032000.1:417390-459781 GCA_002933935.1 Eutrema yunnanense
GGGGGGGGGGGTGGAACTTCATGAAGAGGGGGTGGTGAAGGAGCACGATAAGGTTGAAGAAGTCGAGGAGATTAAGCCTAGAGTTGTTGGTGCTCAAGAGGAGCCAAAGAAGAATGTGTTCGTCCCAAAGCTATACGTCCCAAAGCTACCTTTTCCCGGTCGTTTCAAGAAACAACTCATGGACAAGTATAAAGCTATTTTTGATAGGCAAATGGAGAAAGTGGAACTCACAATGCCTTTGGTGGATGCATTCTTACTTGTCCCCCAATATGCCAAGTTTTTGAAAGATGCGGTGAATGAAAGAGCCAAGGAGATGGAATCCATGGTAATTCTAACTCGTGAGTGTAGTGCCATTATACAAAAGAAGATGGTACCCAAGAAGCTAGGAGACCCGGGATCATTCACCTTGCCTTGTGCTCTTGGACCTCTAGCTTTCAATCATTGCTTATGTGATCTTGGAGCAAGTGTGAGCCTCATGCCATTCTCGGTAGCTAAGAGATTAGGCTTCACGCGCTACAAAGCATGCAACATCTCTCTAATATTGGCGGATAGGAGCGTAAGGGTCCCTATCGGTCTACTTGAGGATCTACCAATTGTGGTGAAGGATTTCATCGTCCCTACGGACTTTGTGGTTCTTGAAATGGATGAGGAACCAAAAGACCCCCTTATCTTTGGTAGACCGTTCCTAGCAACCGCATGAGCAATAATAGACGTAAGGAAGGGCAAGATAGATCTCCATTTGGGTAAAGGAGAAGTGCTTGAGTTTGACATCAACAAAGTAATGAAGAAGCACACTATAGACGGAAAATGTTTCTACATTGAGACCATGGATGAGTTGGCCGATGAATTACTTGAAGAAATGAGAGTGGAAGACGGTTTAGAAGTGGTTTTGACGAAGGAGCACGGCGATCATGGGTTTTTGAGCAAGGAAAGTCAAGGCTATGAGCTTCTCATAGATTCTCACAAGCCGGTCGACAAGGATACCACATTTATTGAGTTGTGCATCCGGGGTACCACGGTTCAAGAAGAGTTTGTTCTAGCTTTCGAAGATACTAGCAATGGTAAGACTAGTTTTGAGGAGGACGATTGGAGCGAGCTCAAGGCCCCAAAGGTGGACCTAAAGCAACTTCCCGCGGGATTAAGGTATGCGTTCTTAGGTCCAAATGAGTCTTACCCGGTTATTGTGAACGAGAGTCTAGATGAAAACGAACTATCATCCCTTCTTGTGGAACTTAGGAAGTATGGGAAAGCAATTGGCTATTCTTTAAATGATATCAAGGGTATTTCCCCAAGTTTGTGCACGCATAGAATCCATTTAGAGGATGAATCAAGGACCTCTATTGAACATCAAAGAAGGTTAAATCATAATTTGAAAGATGTTGTAAAGAGAGAGATTCTTAAGCTCTTGGACGCGGGGATTATCTATCCAATATCGGATAGTACGTGGGTCTCCCCGGTTTATTGCGTGCCTAAGAAAGGGGGGATGACGGTTGTTAGAAATGACAAGAATGAAATGATTCCTACTAGGACGATAACCGGGCATAGGATGTGCATTGACTATAGGAAGTTAAACTCATCCACTCGAAAAGATCACTTCCCGTTACTTTTCATAGACCAAATGCTTGAACGTCTCGCTAATCATCATTTTTATTGTTTCCTAGACGGTTATTCGGGGTTCTTTCAAATACCCATACACCCGAATGACCAAGAGAAAACAACCTTCGCATGCCCTTACGGTACCTTCGCATATCGAAGGATGCCGTTCGGGTTGTGTAATGCTCCCGCAACTTTCCAACATTGTATGATGTCCATTTTTTTCCGATCTTATTGAAGACATGGTAGAAGTCTTTATGGACGACTTCTCCGTGTATGGATATTCTTTTGGTGTTTGCTTGTCCAATCTTTGTAGGGTCTTGCAACGATGCGAAGAAGCAAACTTGGTGCTCAATTGGGAGAAGTGCCATTTTATGGTACGTGAGGGAATCGTGCTAGGACACAAGATCTCCGAGAAGGGCATAGAGGTGGACAAAGCCAAGATTGAGGTGATGGTTAGTTTGGAGCCGCCTAAGACGGTCAAAGACATCCAGTCTTTCTTGGGTCATGCGGGTTTCTACCGAAGGTTCATCAAAGATTTTTCAAGGATTACTAGACCCCTCTCCCGGTTGCTTTGCAAGGAGGTCGAGTTTGTGTTTGATGAGGAGTGCATGGAGGCATTCCTAGAGATCAAGAAAGCGTTGATTAGCGCCCCTATAGTCCAAGCACCGGATTGGGACCTTCCGTTTGAAATCATGTGTGATGCTAGCGACTATGCGGTTGGAGCCGTTTTGGGTCAAAAGAAAGACAAGAAGACCAATGTGATCTACTATGTTAGTAGAACTCTAGACGATGCTCAAACTAGGTATGCAACCACGGAGAAGGAGTTGTTGGCCGTAGTCTTTGCCATGGAGAAGTTTAGATCTTATGTTGTGGGTTCAAGGGTGATTGTATACACCGATCACGCGGCTTTAAGATACATTTATGCAAAGAAGGACACGAAGCCGAGGCTATTACGTTGGATCTTGCTACTCCAAGGATTCGATTTAGAGATAGTAGACAAGAAAGGCATAGAGAATGGAGTGGCGGATCACTTGTCTAGGATGAGGATAGAAGACCTCGTCCCCATTGAAGACAAGCTTCCCGAATAAAATCTCATGGTTGTGAAGGTATTGAGAATGGGGGTTGAAGCCGTGAATGGTATGGAGGAAGCTAGCGGTCTAAAAGATGAAAAGCTCCCATGGTTTGCGGATCTAGTCAACTACCTAGTTTGTGGGAAGGAACCGCCTTTGGATGGGTATAAGAAGAGGAAGTTCTTCCACTACGTCACTAGATACTATTGGGACGAGCCCTACTTGTACAAATTGTGTTCGGGCGGGTTGTATAGAAAGTGTGTAGCGGAAGAAGAAGTGCAAGGGATCCTACTCCATTGTCACGGGTCAACCTATGGCGGGCATCACGCATCCTACAAAACCGCTACAAAGGTCTTGCAATCCGGTTTTTGGTGGCCTTCGTTATTCAAGGATGCACACTCCTTTGTCTCCACGTGTGATGCATGCCAAAGGAAGGGGAATATTGGGAGAAGAGATGAGATGCCCCAAAACCCAATCTTTGTGGTGGAGATGTTTGACGTGTGGGGCATCGACTTTATGGGACCTTTCCCGTCATCATATGGTAACCAATACATATTGGTGGCAGTCGATTACGTCTCCAAATGGGTGGAAGCCATTGCAAGCCCGACCAACGATGCCAAGGTCGTTCTAAAACTGTTCAAGTCCGTAATCTTCCCAAGGTTTGGAGTTCCGAGAATGGTCATTAGTGATGGAGGTAGTCATTTCATCAACAAGGTGTTTGAAAGCTTACTAAAGAAGCACGGTGTGACGCATAAGGTAGCGACGCCTTACCATCCTCAAACGAGTGGCCAAGTAGAAGTGTCAAACCGGCAAATCAAGGCCATACTCGAGAAGACGGTTGGGGGTTCAAGGAAGGATTGGGCCAACAAGTTGGATGATGCTTTATGGGCATACCGGACCGCCTTTAAAACACCTATAGGGACTACACCATTCAACTTGCTTTATGGGAAGTCATGCCATCTACCGGTTGAGTTGGAATACAAGGCCCTATGGGCGGTGAAGCTACTTAATTTCGACATCAAGACCGCACAAGAGAGGCGGTTGATCCAACTTCACGAGTTGGAGGAGACTAGGCTCGATGCCTATGAGAGCTTGAGAATCTACAAGGAGAGGACCAAAGCATTCCACGACAAGAGAATTGTGCACAAAGACTTCAAGGTTAGGGACCTAGTGTTGGTATTCAATTCCCGGTTGAAGCTCTTTCCCGGGAAGCTCAAGTCAAGGTGGTCGGGTCCGTTTGAGGTTAAGGAAGTAAGGCCGTATGGGGCCGTTGTGCTCGTTAACAAAGAAGGCCAAGATTTCATTACAAACGGCCAAAGACTCAAACCCTACCGGGCAGATCAAACCGTCGAGAAGGGAGGATCGATCCCCCTCGATGATGTCCCTCTAGCTTGAGAACGGTAACAAACATCGAACTTAGTGACGTTAAACAAAGTGCTCTTGGGAGGCACCCCAAGCTTATCGTTGTACATATTTTCCTTTTGTTTATCTTTCTTTTCTACTTTGCTAGATCTTTTTGATGTTTTTGTTGAGCATGCATAGGGGTCCAAAGGCAAAAAGGTGAATACCGAGCAGTGACACCGAGGAGTGTCCTCGGTATGGACTTACCAAGAACAATACCGATGTCACAGGTCAGTATCACAGCTCGGTATGGAACCAGAAGGAAAACCTCCTTAACACCGACGAGTGATACCGAGGAGTGACCTCGGTATCGACCGATACCGAGCAGTGACACCGAGGAGTGTCCTCGGTATGCCGTGTAAAAACGAGGACCAATACCGACGTCACAGGTCGGTGCCATAGCTCGGTATGGAGACAGGGAAAAAACTTCCTTAACACCGAGCAGAAACACCGAGGAGTATCCTCGGTATTGATCAACACCGAGCAGAAATACCGAGGAGTGTCCTCGATATTGATCAATACCGATCAGTGACACCGAGGTGTGTCATCGGTGTTCGCCGAAAATTTTGAAAAATTCGGACCCGATCCAGGTAAGATCCGACCCGACCTAGGTGAGTCTCCTTCTTCTTTCTTTTTGACGCGACCAGACCCTTATTTCTCACCACATTTTCGCGATTCAAGAGCAAAAATTTTCCCCATCTCCCTCTTTTCTCAACCAAATTTGGTGATTCAAAACCCCATAATCTCGAATTTCACTGCTCTTTTTGGATTTATCATCATTTCAAGCATCTAATCCAAATTCCCCAAGGTATTATTCAATTAAATTTTTGAAAACCATGATTTTGTTCTTGAAGAAACATTGTTTGAATATGGTTTGATATTGTGGTTCATTTGTGCAAATACCTTGGGGATGGTTTATCTATGCTTAAACTTGATGATTCATATGAGCAATTGGGATTTTGAGAAATTGGGATTTTGAGAATTAGGGATTGTGAATTGGGATAATTTGTTTGTTAGGTGCGAATTGTGACATTCGTTCATTGCTCTAAGATCATCTTTTGGTAATCCCTTGTTGATTTGATAAGAAATTGTGCCTATGCTCATGAATAGTCTCAAGCATATTTGTAGGTACAATGTCGGACAAGGGAGCTCCATCGACACGGGCACGGGCCAAGGTTTCAACAAAAGGGAAAAGAATTGCCCAAGCTACGACCGCGGAAAAAGGAAAAGGGATTGCCAAAGGTAGTGCCAAGGCAAAAGCTAAACCCACGGCCGCGGCAAAGGGAAAAGGAAAGAGTGCCGAAGAAGAGGCCGAGAGAGAAAACGTCCCCATGTTGGGACGGACAAAGCCAAGTGAGCAACAGTACTTCGACAAATTTTGCTTAATGAAATCCGAGCAAGGCAAATTTGTTGATACGGAGACAATGGAGAGAATGGGTATAAGCGACGAAGTGTGGGCTCTCTTTGAGAATATGGGGCTAAGGAAGTTCATGAGCATGAAATATGAAGCTACCAAGGCACTCACCGGCAAGTTCCTAGCTACCCTTCGAGCTAAGTTCTACGACACGGAGCATGAAAACTTCGGATTTGGAATTCTAAAGTTCGGACTCGAGGGAACAACCTACACCGTCAAATTCTACGAGCTTTGCGAGATATTCGGATTTAGAGAAGAAGGTACTTATGGCGGGCAATACTTTGACTACCCGGCAAATGAGCTCCGAAATCTTTGGGCAACAATTGCAAGCGGGGAATTTAGAGCCGGTGTCTCCAAGAGTGCGAGCATAAGGCACCCGGCAATCCGATATGCACACAAGGCGTTGGTCCACAATTTCTACCACAAGGTAGAGATTGATACGGTAACTACGGAGGAGATGGAACTGTTGGGGCTTGGTCTAAAGCCTATCCTACCCGTTCTCGCAAACGGTAATGCATTCGAGGGGCCGGAGAGAATTCCTTGTCTCGCAACGCTTTTGGTGAGACACTTGTTCCATTACCGGGATTGGGCTTGGAAGACAAAGTCGAAGAAAGCCGCGATTTGCCTCGGTTGGGTAATAACTTCGATTCTCATGGCAAAGGGGATCAAAATAGCCTTGGCCAATATGATTGGAAATCTTTGGATATGGCCTACCTTTCCAAGGTTAAGTTCTTCAAGGGATACATCGAAGGAAAGATGGCTTACAACCTCCAACTCACCGAGACATCCTTGACGCAAGTTCCCTTACCCAATCCCGTGATCACCAATTTCCATGACCCGAGGAACGTCATGTTCATCCCTCCACAAGAGTACCTCTACAACTCCACCGTCGACCCACCTATGCAAGCGTTCCGCAAGAAAACACAACGGAGAACCGCTGTCGAGGAGCCAATTGACCTCGACGAGGGAGGACCCAATGAGTCATCACCCGAGACCGTCTACGGTAGTGAGCGCTACCACTTTGACCCCTATGATGGGGCTATCACTAGCCAAGCCACAAGACACGCTCACCACCAAACTCGTCTCCTCCAACGAATGTGCAAGTGGCAAGACAAAAACATGAAGAAGATGGTCAAAACGATCAAGTCTTTGAAGAAGACGGTGAAAGCCATGGGTCGAACCATCAATGAGTTGAAAGACGGAGGTTGTGGAGCGAGCTCATCAAGAGCCGGTGAAGGTGGAGATGTTGTCACGGATGCTAACCTCGCACCTCGAGGAGATGATTGGGCGCTAGCCATTAGCTCTAACCGTCCCACAGCCCGAGCGGAAAGGGCAACAAAGAGGAGAGCGATGCGGTCTCCGTCTCCCGTCTCAAGTAATCCATCTTACTCAATGGGGTCTACATCCCCATCTCCAAGCTTCTAGGTACGATCCAAAACTTTTGTATATATTTTCTTTTAAGTCTTGCATTGTATAGCTATCTCTTGTTTTTGGTCCTTTCCTTAAGTTTATTTCACACCGAGACGGTGTGATTTAAGTTTGGGGGAGGGACCGGTATCTAATAACATTTGTTTTTGTCTTATTTTATATTTTCATCTTGAGTCTCATGCATTCATCTAAGGCATAGAAAAACCAAACAAATTTGAAAAATTTTGAAAATGAAAAGACAAAAAGAAGTCATTTAGGATGCATTTGCACTTCATATAGGATTGAGTCTAGAATACATAGCACGTAGACAATGCATTGCATGCGCATTAGGAGCTAGAATGATTCCCCTTTGCGAAGTATTGCTTTAAGAGTTTAAGTCCTATGCTCTAGATCTCGTGTGCGAAATTAAGGTCGAACCATGTTTGGATTTCATGTCTCATTACTTAGTTCTTAGCCAAAGCAAGTTGATTTGAGTCCATTCCTACTTAAGTGATAACCATAATTCGACATTGTAATTATCATGTTTGTGCATTGCATAGTGAATGCATGGTTACCGCATACATATTTGGGCTATCTTATCCGCTTTGCCACTCTCTTGTTAGTCCGAATAGCCGATTCTCATCATTGGAACGGTTACCCACTCCCTTAACCCAACCTCTTTTCAAGCCAAATGCTACTTTTGAGTGATTGTGAGGCCTTTTTCGAATCAACTAGGCAAAATGTGTTGAGTTTAGAACGACAAGGAAAAACTCCCATGTAGAACTAGCTCGGCACAAATGAGCTAGACATAGGATAAGACTAGATAGGTTGGGAACTTGGGACAAGGTAGAAAGAGGAGATTGCGAGAATTAGAAAAAGAGATGAAGAGGAAAAGCAAGCTCAATACCGACGTATAACACCGAGGAGTGACATCGGTACCAAAGCTTCAGGGGATTACACTGATGTCACTACTCGGTGTCACAGCTCGGTGCTGCCACAGGAAGAACCCGGAGGAAAAAGTCCTTAATACGGAGCAAAGATACCGAGGAGTGACCTCGATATCCACTGAAGAACAATCGCCCCGGTACCGAGGCCACTGCTCGGTATTGGCTCGTCGGTGTGAAATACCCAGGCTCAATACCGAGGTGTTACACCGAGCTGTGACCTCGGTATTGGCCGAACCAGAACTTTTATCCATTTAAACCGGGTCGGTACCCGGTTTGTCCCGGGTCGACCCGGTTCGTCACTATTCACTATTTAAGCCCAAAAACCTAATTTGGAAGGGCTAAATCTTTTCTTAAGCAAAAACCCTCTCTAAGAGTGATTTGTAAGAGATTGATCCTTTTAATTTATGCAATTTGAGTATTGTTTTCTTGATTATATCCATCTATCTTCTACTTTCTAATCATTCAATCTTCTTGATCATGCGTTTTAACACTTCTTTCCTTGGACTTGTTAAACTCATGATGATTAGTGAGTAGTCTTAAGGACCTTGGGATAGGGTAGATTAGGGTGATCAAAGGTTTGATTAGTGGTGTTTAGGGTTAGATAATCTTATATTCCTTCTTGTCTAGAGTTCCTAATGCTAGATCTAGCTTGAAAGAGTGGATCTAGATCACAAGGCATTTCATGAACATCAAGTGTTTGATGAAATGCCAAGACCAACTAGACAAGAGACTTATGTTCCTAACCTAAGACATTAGTTGTTTAGGGCTTATCTTTGGTTGATCTTGTTATGATCCTTAATGCTTGCTAGTTGTTAATCCACAAATGATGATTTGCTAATGGACTTGATAATTAACAAAGTGATTAGTTGCTTAAAAGAGAACTAATCTAGATTAAAGATCTATTGCCTAGGGATTAGCTTCTTGAGTAAATGAACACCACTAATTGGACTTGGATCACCTTATATCATTAACCTTATCTCTTGCTCCGCTTTTGTTATTTGAATTAAAAATTGTTTAGTTATTGTTTCGCTTAAATTGAACTTGAATACTTAATCACCAATTTCCTTGTTTAGCTTAAGTTACTTATGAACCTTGCATTCTTAGTGTTTAGAATAATCCCAATTGTGGATTGATAACCTCCTTACTACATCGTATTGGGGATATTGATACCTCCTAAGAGATTAAAAAGTCTTGTATCAGTTAGAACTGAAGATTCGCAGTGCCGACGCTTGTTTCTTTCCCACCATATCGTGTAGATAGTGAGCTGAAAAACATATCTAAGAAGCCATAGCCGAAGTCGAGAATTATGTCCCACCGACTGGTATTACCTTGTGCTAGCAGATTTCGGGTAAGGTTTACCCAGATCTCCTCCGAGTGTCCACAGGTGAAGAAGAGATGACTTCTAGTCTCGATAGGAGCTTGACAAAACACGCAGGAAACATTTGCTCCCGTGTTCCACTTAATCATTCGATCCCTTGTTGCGAGACGATTGTGAATAACAAGCCACACAACATATATAAATTTAGGAGTTGCATATTGGAACCATATCCCCTTCCACCAATCTTGTATGGGTTGTGCTTCTCGGATCAGGTTCCATGTCTCCTTTGAATTGAAAATCGACCTGAAATTATCATTTTTTTTTCTCCACAAAACCACATCAGCTTCTGGTATCGCTCCCTTCTGTCGATGGGTTTCAATTATAACTTATATTTCGTTTTGGTGTGTCAGTTCGGTGTCGTCTCCGTCGATGAGAATTTAACACCAACTTGACATATGAATCAATTGGAATACCTAGATCTATGCAGCCCCTGGTACTTGTGAGGTCGATTAAGCTTCCTATTGATGTCCATTTATCGTGCCAGAAGGATGTCGTCTCTCCACTCTGAACTATTACTCGAGCAAAAGACTTTGCAAGCTCTCGATACTTAAGGAGCTTCTTCCACATCCAGGATCCAAGTGATGACGTGTTCTTCACAGTCCAAAATGATCCTTTGCAGATTAAATGTCATCCCTCTTCTTTTGGTTTAAAACTTCACTCCATGCAATTTTTTTTTTCGAGTTTTAATCGTGCCCCGACCAGAGGAATGTTGAGCACAATTTCAGCGATGCACGCTTTCGGTAGATGAATAGCAGAGATCCATAAATTTGTCAATCTGTGTATATCACCGATTCTATGAGCTGAAGGCACCCTGCAAAAGAGAGATATCTTGCATTCCAACAACTTATGCGCATTCGAATCTTTTCTAGAAGTGGGTTGTAATCATGAACTGTCATTCGTTTTGAAAGAAGTGGAAGTCCTAAATACCTCACCGACAGAGTTCCTGAGTCAAAGAGGAATTAGTCGAGAATTGTTTCTTTTACCGCATCCGTAACCCCTGCCATATAAATCGTTGATTTCTCAAGGCTGATATTGAGACCCGAAAAAGCTGCGAAATCTCGAAATATCCCAAGTATTCCTTTAATTGAAATTTTCTTACCATCTGCAAAACCAGCAGATCGTTTACAGAGCATAAGTGCGTGAGATTAAGATTCTGGCAGTAGTGATAATATTCGATTATACGAGTCGAGGTTGCTTTGTCCAACATCTTTGATAGTACATTCATACTAATCACAAAAAGATAAGGTGATAGTGAGCATCCTTGACGTAAGCCTCTGCTACTTCGAAAATACCCCGTTAACTCCCCCTTGATCTGAACCGAGAAGGATGTTGTAGTGATGCAGAGTTTTATCCAATGTATAAATTTTTCTGGTAGATTCAGTGTTGATAATGTAGAGAGCAAAAAGCCATTGCATCGAATCAAAAGCTTTGCAGATGTCGATCTTCAGTGCACATCGAGGCGATATCTTATCTTTGTGGTAACTCTTCACGAGTTCTGATGCTATGAGAAGATTCTCCATCAGTAAGCGGTCCTTGACGAAGGCTGATTGGTTTGGTGCGATTAAATTTGGGAGTAACCGTTTTAGTCTATTTGCAAGAATCTTTGAGATGACCTTGTATAGAACATTGCAGCATGATATCGGACGATAGTCTTTCATCTCTCTTGAATCTGTTTTTTTGGTATAAGGGCCAAGATAAAAGAGTTAACTCATGTAGGCAAAAAAACCTTTTGCGAAGAAGGATTGAATAACGACCACGAAATCTTTACCCAATAACAACTACGCTTCTTGAAAAAACTCACTTGTATAACCATCTGGCCATGGTGCTTTGTTTCCCGACATTGCAAATAACACTCCTTTCACCTCTTCTTCGATTACTGTTCTACATAACACTTTTGCGTCCACTTCACTACACAACATCTTCCGAAATCCCTTGATGATATGCGATTGTGAGAGATAAAAACTCATTGAAAAATCTCTCTGCATCTCCCTTTATTTCTTTTTGAGTAACAACAATGGTGCCATCCGGATTTTTAATCTTCCGAATTGAGTTTTGAATCTCTCGTATTCTTGCTGCTTGGTGGAAATGTTTGTTGTTACCGTCCCCGACTTTCAGCCAATGCACCTTTGACTTTTGATGAAGAAATTTTTCTTCTACCTCTGCTACTCTCTGTCATTTATCAAAAGATCTTCGTTCATCTTCCATCGCATATTAGGATGGATTCTGCAATGTCTTCATCTGGTTTTCACGTAGCTGCTCATATGCTTTTTTTGTTCGTTTCTGCAGGTCTCCAGGCTGTTGTTTGCTTAAGTTTCGTAACTGGAATTTGAATACCTTCATTTTTTTGGAAAAACAAAACATAGCTGATGTGGAATTAAATAAAACTTCTAAGCCTTTCCAATAATCATTCACCTACGGCAAGAATTCAGAGCTCTACGCTACAACATTTGTAAACTTGAATGGTCGTTTGACTTTTACTATTTCACCTTCAATATGAATATGATATATCAAGTGATCCGAGCATCCACCCGATTCAAATACATTGTAAGACTGTGGGTAAAAATCATACCATGCATCACTCATCAAGACACGATCAAGTTTTTTGCAGATAATACCTTCATCTCTTTTATTACTCCATGTATATAGCGGACCATGATACTTCAAGTCAAGTAGAGAGCTGTATCGGACAATGTCTTGGAAATCTATCATTACCAACAATATGTTTGGTGTATATGTGAAACCCGAATGCTCCTCTCCATCCAAGATATCAATAAAATCACCAAAGATCAACCATGGCTTATTCCTAAACAATGGTGAATCTTGATGATTTCTTAGATCTTTCCATAACTCATTTCTCTCATTAGCGAAATTCGACACATAAATAAAAGAACTAAAGAATTATGTTTCCGAACCTTCCAAGAGAATTGAATACGTGATCAATTGTCCGCTCTTAAAAAATGGAGTTACTCGAACCTGTGCACTCCACACAACCCATATCCTCCCTAGTCTGTTGAATTCATAGTTTGATAGGAATGACCAGTCTTTAAATACATCCGAAACAATTCTCAAAGCTTTTCTTTTTCCTTCACCCTTGTTTCCAGCAGACATCCGAATTGAAAACCACTTTTCTTCACCCAATCCTTTACTATAGAATGTTAGGTAGTCTTGTTAAACCCACACATATTCCAAAAGAAATCTGACATTAATACAAAATTTACTTGGGATCCTTTTATTCAAAATGCTCGGATTTGCATCTTTCGCTTTTTGAGTAGCAGTGTCTTTCGGGATTTCCTTTGATTTGCGATGCAGAGATTGGCAGATAAGGGTATGCTCACTTCGAATTCCATCAAGTGAGTTGTCAATATCCGTGTTTGCCTCTAGCCCATTTTTTTATTCTTGTTCATTTACCATCTCTTCCTCTTTTGATTCTTCAACCTCTCTTTCCTCATCTTTCTTATCTTCCATATTCTCCTCTGTTTTTCTTCTGCTACAACGTCGTCTACTTTGTCTGGTTCACTTAAAATTGCAAACCGTGAATGGGATAAAATAGAGACTTGCCCAAATTCCAACTCCTTTCTCTGCTTATACGGGCTTCGTCCAATTTTTCCCGGAGTTACCATAGACCACTCACCCTCCTCTTTTTCTTCATTAATTTTTTTTTTGAGCGTTTTTTTGCTGAATTTTTTTCTCTGATCCTTGATCACTTTTTATTAATTAATGATGATGAATTGTAAATTTTTTAAAAAATTAATTGAAAATATTGAATTATTATTAGTTTAGAGTTATAAATAATTGTTTTGTAACAAAAAATGATTCATTTATAATCAATAATTAATTTTTTTAATATGTGTGAAAATTCTAAAAAATCTAAAAATTAGAAAAAAATGGATTATTAATTTAAAGAGTGATGATTTAAGAAAGAAATTGTTGTGGAAAAAGATTTTACGGTTTTTGAATGATATGAATTTGGAAATTTTGGTCGAAATAATATTGTTTTAGATGCTATAAATATTCTAATCTTGAGTAATGATTAGCTACAATCAATGGCAAACTGTCTTCGACACTATACCAAAAGTTATGGTACTTGGCTTTGAGTTTTGGAAAAGAAGCCTCGGCATCAACAGTCCCTTTGTTGGCAGACTTAAGATCAGCTCGCGCCTCTTCACAGAAGAAAGACGCTTCAAGTTCTCAAACTCATGGCGGGGAACATTGTAACATACCCAAACCAGATCCATTTTTCCCCAAGCCCATTTCCTTTATTTGTGTGAAAAGTCTCACATCGGAAATTTCTCCCAAAGACCCTCCACCCTTCCCCCTATATAAAGAAGAGAGGGGAGCTCTCAAACCCCCACACCAAAAAAAAGAGAATCCAAGAGAGAGAGAGGGAGGTCGCCAAAGAGCCGACCACCCACCACCGGAGTTCGTCGGAGTTTGCCGGAGCTCACCGGATTTCGCTGGAGCTTGCCGGAGCCGCCGCCGCCGATTTTCTCCGTCGTCTTCTATATTCAGTCGCCTTCGTCAGATCTACAAAAGGCAACGGTGAGGATTAGATCTAGGTTTTCCATACGTTGATTCATTCCTTTTTGGTATGTTGAGTCTAGATCTGATTAGGCTAGGGCGTGTTACGGAGTACGAACACGTTTTCTATGTGCATTTAGTTAGATCTGCATCTGCTTAACGAAATGAGTTAGGAAAGCATTAGATGAAGAACATGCATCCTTGATTGTTCACTCTGTTGTGTGATCAGTGTGTGTAGTGTAGTTAGAATGAGGTGATCGTTACCAGAGAAGTGAACGGTGGTACAATTATGTTTGTTGTGAGCCGAGACTTGCGGAAGAAGTCAGTTTGCATCGGGGTGGGTCTTCCCGAGCCCAGAGAAATATGGTCCAAAGTCGACTGGGCTATGAGATGCCGTGTAAATATGGTCCATGGTGGGCTTGGCTATCGAGATGCCGTTGAAGTTGGAGTTATTCCCTTGCGTGTAAATTGTTTGTGCGTTGGTAGAGCGTAATGTTTGAGCTTGGTTAGATTTATTCTTAGCGTATCTAAAAAGTAATGTTTGGAGGTGTTGAAAGTATAGGTTTAGTTCTCACTGGGTAATCCAAATTACTTATCCCTCTCTCTTCTTTTCAGGTGAGTCCGATGAGGACGAGTTTAGGTTGCTGGAAGAGTAGTTCCAGTGTGGTGTGCGGTTTTGGGAGTTCGAAAGTTCTCCTTTGGGTTTTATTGGCATTTTTTGTTATTTCATTTAAAGAAAATTATTCGTTATTTTGCTTCGGATTCAATGTAAGATTTATGTTGGATTTTTAAGACGATTATTTGGGATTTAATAAGAAGTATTATATAGAGCGTGGATATTGTGTAATGAGTTATTGTCATTAGTCGACACGTCGTCTTTACAGAGATAAAGAGGCGGGGTCGAAGGTGGCATTGCCGATTCGTCTGGTCCCTTCGGGAAGGCGGGGTCGGGGTGTTACAAGTGGTATCAGAGCGGGTTACGAGTAGTGAGAGATAAAATTCTAGGTTAGTGGGATTAGGAAGAATCGGTTTTCAAAGTTTTCATATGGGGATTTTTCAAAATTATAAAACCACCACCTAGAATAGCTCTCTGGTTTGTGTTATTTTTTTTTATTTGCAGGGAGATCAGTCTTTACGGGACCGGACTGACTCACTTGCAACCGTGTGTGCGGATGTCGCCTAAGAGAGCATCATGTAACCATTGAGGATAAGTACCGCAATTTTTGGATCGCCGAGTTGTTGGACCAACTCTCAGGAGCTTCGTGGCTTGTAAGGTTTGGAAGCCTTAGACCAAGTGATTGTAATGGAAAACCCTCGAGGCGTGGAACAAAAGTGAAGTTCTAAGGTGGGCAATGAACAACATAGTGATTGGGTATCATGTAGCGAACAATGGAACGTTCCTACTAATAGCTGGATGTGCCCGAGAGAAAAGATATGGAGGACGAGATCTTAAAACGAGCATGCCATTTACATTTCTCTACATGTTTGGGAAGCGCCCTAAAGTAAGTGACCGGAACCAGTGTGGAAGGACACCACACCTATACTTCTTCAAGGAGCGTGTACGGATTCTGATGATGATTATCTGACGGAAAAGATATCATAGGAATTGTAAAGCATGCGGATGGTGAAAGCGAAGTTCATAGTTCCTAGTAGACTACATCAAGTACTATTACCCGAATGGAAAAGGGATATGGTGACAATGGAATATGCTACTGGTCAACCCAAAAGGATTGGCGGTAAGGATGCAACTTGGGTAGTTGCAACGCTGACCGAGTAAGGAAGAACGAAGAAGCAGAAATGGACATGATAACTTGTATAGTTCAGTGAGGCTTTGGAATAAGCCTCGGATAATGGTCATCCGTCGAACATAAGGGTGTAGAAAGAAGGACCCTTGTCAAATGCGCGGAAATTACCAATCTGGTCGGGTGTTAAGGGAACTCACTAATGCTAGGTGGTAATTGAATTTTCCTAGGGAAAGTGAAAGGAATTCACTAAGGACGGTGAAAATGAATTCACCAAGAATGTAAGGAGAAGTTGCTAATATTTGGAGCTATCTCTGGTGCAAGGACTTCAAGGGAGCGTTAGGAAGTAACTTCAAAAAAAATGGATGGAAACGTAAATCCCAATTGGAACGGGGAACCCCGAAGAAAGTGTTAGGAAAACACTACGGCGACTTGATAGGTTGGACAACCTTGGAATGAAAATCAGTTATGTAATCTGTGTGAGCGCAACAGAAGCGTGGTGGTTCATAACCCACAGGTCTCATGAAGCCATAAAGGTTGTGGTTGTCATATATCTTCAACATGGTGCAAGGTAAGGTATAATAGTTTGTTTGCGCGACAGTCATCACTCCAATGGCACAACACCAGAAGGTCCATGGAGAAAATCCATTTGGAAGTGGAGGATTCCCATTATGATTAGAATTGCTCGAAGGATGAGTGTTCTGTTTAATTTGGAGAGTTAGCAACTATGACACTGGACGTCCCATGTGTTCATACGGGTATGCATCGGCTTTAACCATACTCAAGGACAGAGATGGTGTTTCGCTCTACGGTAAAGATAAACCATTTTCCGTAAAATGGACGCTGGAAATTAAAGCATCACCCACCCACCCTTGTTATATGTGAAGCAGTAACCTTGCAAGCAACCCCTAGGAGGAGGACACTCCAAGGTTTGGTCGGGATGTTACAAAGTTTGGTTGGAAACCAAGTGGGGGAGAAGTAGTCCCATGAATTCGAGGACGAATTCCGTTTAAGTGGGGGAGAATTGTAACATACCCAAACCAGGCCCATTTTTCCCCAAGCTCATTTCCTTTATTTGTGTGAAAAGTCCCACATCGGAACTTTCTCCCAAAGACCCTCCACCCTTCCCTCTATATAAAGAAGAGAGGGGAGCTCTCAAACCCCCACACCAAAAAAAAGAGAGTCCGAGAGAGAGAGAGGGAGGTCGCCAAAGAGCCGACCACCCACCACCGGAGTTCGCCGGAGTTCGTCGGAGTTTGTCGGAGCTCACCGGATTTCGCTAGAGCTTGCCGGAGCCACCGCCGCTGATTTTCTCCGTCGTCTTCTCTATTCAGTCGCCTTCGTCAGATCTACAAAAGGCAACGGTGAGGATTAGACCTAGGTTTTCCATACGTTGATTCATTCCTTTTTGGTATGTTGAGTCTAGATCTGATTAGGCTAGGGCGTGTTACGGAGTACGAACACGTTTTCTATGTGCATTTAGTTAGATCTGCATCTGCTTAACGAAATGAGTTAGGAAAGCATTAGATGAAGAACATGCATCCTTGATTGTTCACTCTGTTGTGTGATCAGTGTGTGTAGTGTAGTTAGAATGAGGTGATCGTCACCGGAGAAGGGAACGGTGGTACGATTATGTTTGTTGTGAACCGAGACTTGCGGAAGAAGTCAGTTTGCATCGGGGTGGGTCTTCCCGGGCCCAGAGAAATATGGTCCAAAGTGGACTGGGCTATGAGATGCCGTGTAAATATGGTCCATGGTGGGCTTGGCTATCGAGATGCCGTTGAAGTTGGAGTTATTCCCTTGCGTGTAAATTGTTTGTGCGCTGGTAGAGCGTAATGTTTGAGCTTGGTTAGATTTATTCTTAGCGTATCTAAAAAGTAATGTTTGGAGGTATTGAAAGTGTAGGTTTAGTTCTCACTGGGTAATCCAAATTACTCATCCCTCTCTCTTCTTTTCAGGTGAGTCCGATGAGGACGAGTTTGAGTTGCTGGAAGAGTAGTTCCAGTGTGGTGTGCGGTTTTGGGAGTTCGAAAGTTCTCCTTTGGGTTTTATTGGCATTTTCTGTGATTTCATTTAAAGAAAATTATTCGTTATTTTGCTTCGGATTCATGTAAGATTTATGTTGGATTTTTAAGACGATTATTTGGGAATTAATAAGAAATATTATATAGAGCGTGGATATTGTGTAATGAGTTATTGTCGTTAGCCGACACGTCGTCTTTACGGAGATAAGGAGGCGGGGTCGAGGGTAGCATTGCCGATTCGTCTGGTCCATTCGGAAAGGCGGGGTCAGAGTGCTTCGTATGAGCCCGGTCAACCATCAAACCACACCAAACTCGGTATACTAACCCGTGTTAGGTATCCTCTATAAATGCACCTTTATCTCGCTACGAGAAAGGGTCGGTCGGTCATTCGATTAATAACTCACACACACACACACTTAATCCTTCCGTCTTCTCTCTGCTTTTGCTCTCTATTTTTCCGATCATCGGACTTGGTCGAACCAAGCCTTCCAGTCCTTCAAAACCTAGCAAGATTCGCCACTTATATAAAAAGTTTGGTCTTCAAGGTTCCAACATGCCGAGTTGATGGGGAGTAAAGACAGGACCAAGACCAATAATCCCCTTGTCTCGTCGAGTCAATCACACTCCCTCCTCCGAGACAAGTTGCCGAGTTGATGGGGAGTAAAGACAGGAAACATGCTATAATTGGAGAATGAGACAAAGGAGAAACGGATCCACTATGATTGGGATAATAACATAAACTAAACACCACACTTTATACTCTTGCTTGTCTACGGACTCAAACACATATTGTATTCTTGTTTTTGGTACTCCCGTCTCAATAAACCTTTGATTCAACCTCATATACACTCGTCTCGTCGCCGTTCTTGTTGATTTCTTGACATGTTTCTTGTTCTAATTCAATTCACATCTCGTCTACCACTCAGTCCTTTGCTAACCAAAGATAACTCGATTCCTAAATCACTATCCAACTACAAATCTTTAACCATGGATTCTAGCATACACAGTTGGTCAAAAGCCGGTTATGGGATTAGTCGGACATGGTTTGGACTCTGTTGAGGAAATATCAGGAATCAGGATACGTTTACGGAAAGAATGGATTTCCATACGAACAACCAAAACATTAAAAAAAAAGTTCAATAACCGAGAGTGCAAAATGCAGGAATCCATTACGAGAATGTCTATTAAGAGAATCTTCAGCAAAATGTCTCATAATTCTCATCAGCTCAGAAAACGAGTCTTAGAGTTAGACAGAGGGAAGAAATCTATTGAGAGAATCTTCAGCAAAATGTCTTAAGAAGATGATTCGAATACAAAACTAAAACAACAACAAACATATCGATTTCATAAGGTTACAATTTGACGTATTCAACCTTACTCGAACAAACTGAAACCCATGTCCTGCAACAAATTAACACAAACACAAAAACACAAAGTTAGCATATAATCATTTAAACATTTTCATTTCAAAGCAATAATGTTCCAAGTAAATAACTTACATCATCAGATTCTTCCTTCTCTTCTTTCTTCTCTTCTTTCTTAGACTCTGCTGCGGGGGCACCACCGCCGCCTCCACCAGCGGAAGGAGCAGACGAAACCGCAACACCACCACCACCACCTCCTGATGGTACTGAAGCCAACTTCTCCCTTCCGGCAGCAATCAATTCAGCTAAATCTTTACCTTTCACTTCCTTTAACAAAAGTTCAATCTCAGAATCCTCTGCTTCAGCTCCCACTACAAACAAAAACAAAATTCATTATATATCAATCATCAAAAATCCCAAAATTTCACAATCAAATTGCTACTTAACTAGAATCAACAATGCCACACCCAAATTGATCCGATTTGTCACATTTCTATTCAAAACAAAGATTAACCATAATCAGTCTATCAAATTTAGAGAGAAATCATAAAGAACACATTAGAATCAGCTTATTACCACAACAAAATCATTACATTTCATCATCAAAAAGCTTATAAATAGATTACTTGAAGTTTTCTATTACAGATTAGGATTGCTATGTAATCCTTGGAACCGATTTGTCACATTTCTATCAAACAAAGCTTAATCACAATCACTGTGACAATCAATTTGAAGAAACTAACAGTGATATTTCATTTCATAAACTAAATAGAAACCCTAAGAATAGCAATTCTGAATCTAAAATTCTATGATTTTGAAATCTAATTACGTCTGTGACCTCAAAATGATCCTAATCGATTTGATCTGAGAATTTGTGTAACGAACCTGATCCGATAATGTTTTTGATATCGCCATTAGTTGGGGAAGCTTTCCCACTCAAGACGGAGAGCAAGAACGCGGCGACAATCTTCATTTTTTCTAGCGGCGGAAGTTGAATGGATCTCGCAAAGGATTTTGCAGACGGCGATGAAGAAGAAGAAGTACGGACATAAGGAAAGTATTTTGGTTTTGTAGTGTTAGGGTTTTAATGGTGTTGCTCTCTTTGGTCTTAAACATATTACTTAATGGGCTTTGGCCTGGTTGCTCGAAGGCCCAAATAAATGCAAAAAAATTTGAATTCTTGACATGTCTTCTAGTCGAGTCGGTTGAATTCGGTTAAAGTAATTTGGATTTCGAGTGGTTCGAATTTTGTAAAGTATGAACCAAATATAACCAATTCGTTTCAAGTTTTGGCTCGGTTAAGTTTTTAATCATATATTACACCAATACTATTTTATGCACATTTAGGAGATATTTTTAATCTATTGGCCAACTATAGTAGATGACCTAATCATTCACGACGAACAAACCTAATTTTATGCACTAATTGAAAATACTACGAACAAATGGTTTCATATCGGATAATTATATTTGTACCGGAGCTATGTAGGGAGGAAGGGGTCAGCTAACCACACCAATTAACAATATATATTAGTTTTTTTTTAGGGGTGGCCAATCCAAGTTTTGGGTTGGGTTTTTTAGGTTTTGGATTCGGTTTAGGTTATTTGGTTTGTGAATTATTTGACCAAATTCAATCTACATAAGATCATGTTTAAATTGTTTGAATCGTAAATAATTTGACCAAAATAAACTTATATCTAATTTTATTTGGGCTGTTTAGATCTTGTATTAGGTTTGGTTATTGAATGTTTATAAAAATTAAAAAAATTACAATAACATCTAAAATAAATTCTTAATACCAATTGTAATAAATAAAATAATTTATAAAATCTAGAAATACTATAGAAATAATATATGTTTATTAATGTATGTACTATATAAATAATTTATGTAAAAACAAGATTGGATTTTATTTGGGTTTTTAGTTATCTAAAGACCAATCCAAATAACCCAAACCCAAATTAGTAAAAATTATTAGATCCAAATAGGTTTTTATAGAAACTTATATCCAAACTAATTGAAGTTTTTTTTATTGGATTATGTTCTATTGGATTGGGTTGATTAGATTGGTCACCCCTAGTTTTTTCTTTAAATAAAAATCTATTGACCCCACCAATTTTTTTTTGTTGACCTCATAAAAAACCAAGAAATAAAAAAAAACAAAAGCTAGTTGTGGTCACTTGGGCTCACGGTTATATTTTTGATTTTAGGCTCACTTTTAGTTGAATTGGTTTTATAATGGTGATTGGTTTTAACATTGTCCCTTTACTATTTTGTTTTGTCTAATATTGTCCCCTTAATACTTATATTAATGTTAAANACCGAGCAAAGAAAAAAAAAATTCCCCGACACGGGGATATCCTCCTTCTCCGTCGCATCTCCTCCTTCTCCGTCGCATCTCCGCCTCACGGTCCCGATTGTTTATTCTGGCAAGTGAGTCGTGGTTCCTCCTCGCCCGACTGTCCTCCTCCGTCGCCTCATCGATTCTAGGGTTGCGATTTCGGCAAGTAAAATCCAAAATTGCTTCTGGGTTTTGGGGAAATCCGTCACATCTCCGTCGCATATCCCCCTCCCGGTGCCGATTGTTTATTCCGGCAAGTGAGTCGTCGTTGATCCTTCTCCGACAGTCCTCCTCCGCCACCTAATCGGCACTAGGGTTTCAGGCAAGTAAATTACCCAATTTATTTTGGATATTTGATTTTGGGTTTTTTTTTTCCAGTCAATTGAAAGAAACTTTTGTTCTTTGTTACAGATTAAACTTGTTTCTCTCTTGCATTGTTTATTTTGATAATCACTTCTTTATCTTATTTCTCTCTTGTATNACTTTTGAAACTTCGATATTTGATTTTGGATATTTGTTCTTTGATAATCACTTCTTTCTCTTGTTTCTCTCTTGCATAAACTTGTTCCTCTCTTGCATTGTTTTTTTTTTGTCTGTAATGTTTGATAATCATTCCTTCTACATTGATGGATGTTTAATATATTATTTGGTATTTTTNTTTTTCCTTCTTCTTTGCAGATATTGATATGGAGCTGCCGAAACTGCTTTTTAAGGCAGGGTTTGAGCCGCAAGTTGAGAAGATCAACAATCGTTGCACGACAGCAATTCTGGCTGAATTGAAGCTAGCATTGGGGACCGAGTACAGTAAAGTTCAGAAAGACCCGGTCTTCGGCCCGATTGTGTCCATTCTCGATAACAATCTGGGATACTCGGCGCGCTTGATCCACAGCTTCCTCTGTAAGGAGCTCCTCACTGACAAGAAACATGAGTTGTGGTTTGTATTTGCGGGGAGGCCACTTCGTTTCTCTCTGCAAGAATTTCATGCGGTTATTGGACTCAACATCAAAGAATATGAGAATTGCAACTTCAAGGAATGGGTTGATGACAAAGAGTTTTGGAGTAAGTTGCTCAAGAAAAATGCAGGAATTAGTTTGCAGAAGATATTGGATGTTCATCTACAAAGTGTTAACACATGGAGTTGTGAAGATATGTTGCCGTTAGTCTACTTGTGTGTCATTGCTTTTTTGGTAATGGCAAAGGACAAAACGATTAATATCCCTCACGAATTCATCGTTCTAGCGATGGATATCGAGAAGCTAAGGAAGTACCCATGGGGTTGTGTAGCGTTTGACTACCTAGTAAAGAGCATCATCAGAACTCGGCCGAAGCTGACACATCCGAAAGGGTACACGTTGGATGGCTAGTCAATAGCATACTCATGGGCCTCCCATGCTTGGTCGTAAGAGATCTCGCATACGTGGTCCGTACGAATAATCTGAATGATTTCTTTGGCTTTAGGACCTTCATTAACACCCTCAAACTTATGCCTAATCATATTGCCGATTGTTTTTGCTGAAGCTGTCCTACCGACTTTGTCTTTATTGGAAGGATAACATGTATGTTGAGTGACATACTTGTTGATTCTGAAATACCGAGACCCCTCTAGACATTGTGCACAACACGCCAATTGCATAACTTCTCTTTGCATCGGATAAACCAAATTTTTTTGGTCGATTCCACAACAGCGTAGTCAAAGTTATATTTCATCGCAGAAATTTCCATAGTAGCCTTCAACTCTGTTTTGCTTCTAAAAATTTGGTCCTTCTCTACAACATCAACCAACAAAAGACGAACAATATTGTCATCGTCTCCTTTTTTCCAGCTTTAACGACTTCATCTGACACTTTCTCCACGTTTTGGACACTGATTTTGATGTCATCAGCATATGACTTCTCAACGAACGTAGCATCGTATTCCCGAGTACTTGAATCAGATGGATACTTATTCAAATCAATGTTCACCGTTTTCTCTCCATGGTCAACTTTAAATGTAAATGTCACACAAAGACTGCTCAACGCTTTCTTTCTTGAATACCCAACATAATTTTTTACTTGACGATCATTGGCGACTTTGACTGGTGGAGAACCTAAGTTATCAATCAAATCACTCGGTAGATAACTAAACTCGACTTTCTGATCGATTATTCCATAGTCCATCGTTTCTAACTCCGCAAGAGTAGTATTTGATTCCACATCAAGCAACCTACCTCGTTTTTCTTCATCAACGACAAATATCCACTCCTTATTGGTACCCAATCTCCAATGGCCACAAGTAACATAGATATGTACCATCTTTGAAGAAGAAGAGAGGAAAACTTAGAGAAAATTGTTTTGATTCAAAAATAGAAGAAGAAAGCCTCGATGACGATGGAAGATAATGGGTAAAACGTGAAAGAAATAAAAAAAATTAAAAGATTTTCAAAAATATTCAGTTTTGGAAGTTACCACTTCTCCTAGATTTTCTCTGATTTTGTTAAAATTTTATAGAATATATATTCTACATATCGTAGAACAAAGACCAAACGTTAGAACTTATCTTCCGGGTAAAAGTAGAATATCGTGTAAGCACTAGAAGTTGTATTCTGGGTAAAAGTAGAATATCGGGTAAGCACTAGAAGTTGTATTATGGGAAAAAGTAGAATATTGTGTAAGCACTAGAAGTTGTATTCTGCAAAAATGTAGAATATAGTGTAACATATAGAATATGTATTCACATTCTTGGTAGAATATAGTGTAAATTCTAGAAAATGTATTCTACAGGTTGTTAGATTAATGAGTGAATACGGGAAAACGCATTCTACCTAGACGTATAATGTAGAATACGCATTNCAATCTCTCTTTGTTCACTCACCAAAACCTTTGAGCACGTACGTTACACAACAACGCCTCTGTTTTTCGATAACCAAAAACCCTTGTGGCTCATCCCCTATATATATTCTCCAACTTCACTCGTTAATAATATCTTGTTTCCAATTTTGAGGATATCTCCAAATCTTCGTTTCTTCGATGCTGAGATTCTCTGTTTCGATACGTCTTGTGTCTATAGCTCCAATGATCTTCAGCCACATCATATATGCTTCTATTTAGCTTCGCGCCTTAAATCCAACGTCTTGTGTTGCACAATAACTTAGATGTCCAGACACCAGATTTAACAATCTCCCCTTTTTTGTCTGAGTGTGTAAACTCAAGCCACCTGTAAAAACAAGGACTCCACCAAACCACTATCCAACACTATCCAAGCAACCACACAGATAATCCATCCAAGAAGTGTCTTAAAATGCTTAGATAATCATAAACTGTGGAGTTTAAAACATAGTTTAATTAAATAAACCGGAAACTACATGAAGCATCAAAAGCACAAGGAGAACAAACACAAAAACTTTCACCGCTCCCCCTGTCTACTGGATACTCCCCCCCGTCTACTACACTCTTAGTCCTGATCAGACTCAACATTATTCTCCTCTTCTCCGTACTCCTTATCATCATCCTCTCCACCTGTTTCAGACTCATCTGCATTCTCCTCGGATATGTTGTACTCTCCCCATGCTTGAGTACACTCTTAGACAAAAACAAAATAATAGGACGTGTAGTTACACTAAAAAAAGAGATCCACTTACCTTGTAGACGCTGCTGGATAGAGTTGACAAGACGACCCAGATCTAGAAAATCAGTTGCAAGACAAGGTAGATAGTTTATGCCCTCATCATCTGGTTTCTTGGCTATCCCCTGCTTCGTGTCTTTACTCTTCATCGGAGATGGAGCTTTTGGTGTTTGATCACCATGATGCTCTGGCACATAATGTTTATATTGCAGCACTTGATAAATGAGATTGGCAAACATGAGACAGTTGTCCTTCTTGTGAGGTGTACGACTGAGCTTAACAATCTGATCATAGACTAACTGTTCAAAGTCAAACTGCTTATGCTGGCACACCATCAAAAGAAACTGGATTTTTCCTCGAACCATTGTTGACTTGTTTGTTGATGGCATCCAATTTCGACAACATAACTTGTAAAAAATCTTCATCTCATGAGTGAAATGCTTAGAGCAAAAACCCTTCTAGAATTGACGTTTCCCTATAGTGACAGCTCTAACCGCAACATTAAGATCCTCAGTCAACCATGATTTCTTAGGAGAATCGGCGGGAACCAAGTAGAGTTGATTGATGATCTCGGGGGTAAACTCATACATAAATTCACGCACATACACCATGGTGGTGCCCTCATGAGATTCACAATCATCAAGATTTGCATAGAATTTATAGACAACCTCAGGCACAAATGCATCAATATCCAGAACAATATAGATCAAAATCCCGCCTTTTCAATAATTTTCTGAACTTTCTTCAAGCCAGAGATATTGAGTGGAAGAATTACCATATCATGAAAGTGACGAACCTTAATTAAAATATTGACCAAATTGTGTTCCTCATGAGAACAACCGAGAATTCATACGTTTCTAGAGTACGGTGCGTCCCTTACTGGACTAACTAAAAATCTGTACAGTTCATTTAGGAGGTAATTAAAATACGGTGTGTTCCTCATGGGAATAACAAAGAATTGTATTTCCTCGTGAGAAATAACAAGAAAATATGGTGTCTCCACTTTCGGGATAACCATAAAATTGTATCTTCCTCGTGATAAGTAATAAGAAAATATGGCATTTTCCTTTTGGGAATGACCATATACTGTATCCACTTAGTGAGAAATAATAAAAAATATGACGTTTTCCCTTTGGGAATGACCATAAAATAGTATCGTCCTCATGAAAAGTAATAAAAAAAATGGCATTTTCCTTTTGGGAATGACCACAAAATTGCATCTTTCTCGTGAGAAATAATAAAAATATGGCGTTTTCCTTTTGGGAATGACCATAAAATTGTATCTTCCTCGTGAAAATTATTGAGAAAGTATGGCGGTTTCCTTTTGGGAATGACCATAAAATTGTCTTTTCCGCGTGAGAAGTAATAAGAAAATATGGCGTTTTCCTTTTGGGAATGACCATAAAATTGTATCTTCCTCGTGAAAATTATTAAGAAAGTATGGCGTTTTCTTTTTGGGAATGACCATAAAATTGTCTTTTCCGCGTGAGAAGTAATAAGAAAATATGGCGTTTTCTTTTTGGGAATGACCATAAAATTGTATGTTCCTCGTGAGAAGTATTAAGAGAGTATGGCGGTTTCCTTTTGAGAATGACCATAAAATTGTCTCTTTTGCGTGAGAAGTAACAAGAAAATATGGTGTTTTCCTTTTGGGAATGACCATAAAATCGTATCTTCCTCCATAAAAGGATAGCCAGATCTCTCTTGGGGATGACGTATTACTTGGGTTTTTTCGACTCTTGCTCGAAATAGAAAAACATACTATTGATGATAATGAAATCTTGCAGATTAATTATATTGATACCATTGCCATTACCATGGACAAAAGTAAGAGCACAATTGAAGGTTAAAGGTTTAAATATAATTAATAGTGCTCTTACTTTTGTCCATGGTAATGGGCAATAGTATCAATATAAGTAATCTCTTTTATGTAGGGCATTCCAGCTGTTTGAGAGGTTCTTACCTTCTTATCGGGGAATCTCATCGAGTTGTTCCACTTCTGGTTCTTCACTGTGGAGGACCGACAAGGAACTCTGCAGCTGATACAAATGTTGACATTTACCTTTCAGCGCATTTTGATAGCATGATCGTGAATTTTCTTGTTCTCCTTTGATCTCTCTTACTCCCCATGGAGTGGAAAACTTGATGGTTCGATGGCACCGCTCCCATGTCATGAATCCAAGGACGTCCCATAATTTCATTGTAGACAAAAGCGCAATCCAAGTACGTCTTCCATTGTTTTGCACTTATATTTTGTCAGTTCCTTGTACAGATCGCCGTCTGGAAGCATACCTCTCTTAAATGCTGAGACGGCAGTTGACGTGACACATGCCAGTATAGTCACTTTCTCCTTGTTGAAGCATCCCACATAATCACACAGCGATTCTCCTTTCTTCTATACGACCTCGTAAAGATCGTCAACGGTCTTCTCCAAATTCATGATGCTTGCAAATTGCTCAACAAAACAGTCTGTCAGTGACGCAAAAGAGTCTATTGAAGTGTTTGGTAGGTTTGTGAAACGGAGAGTTGGTCTGGTAAGTCTTGAACCAAACCCCTTGCACATGGTAGCCTCGCGATAATCCTTTGTGACTACAATAGTGAGAATCTGTTGCTTATATTGTGCTTTATGGTTGTCATGATCTGTTGTACCATCGTACATCTTCATTGAAGGAAACATGATTTTTTTTGGCATCTCCACAAGCGCAATCGCATCTATGAACGGGGTATCTGCATAACAGTTATGAGTGTTCTTCGTAATTGGTGGAGACACTAGTAGAAAAATCTTGTATAGCCACGGTACATTTCGTTGCTAAATCGTGGCTATAGCATTGTGACTAATTTTTTTCGTGGCTAAATCGTGACTATACGAGAAAAAAGCCACGATTTAGCCACGAAAAAAATTGGTCACGATGCTATACCCACGACATTTTCGTGGTTTAATCGTGACTATACGAAATATTTTTACTAGTGACACACTCCAGAGTCGTGTGACTAATGCCTCCAAACCTTCCAAATGCTTCGAGATCAAGTAAAGTCAACTGGAAGTCCTCTGCTTGGTGGGTTATCATAAAATGATTTTGGAATATATTTTTATTTCGTTTTTTGGTTTTTTCAGAATTTTAAAAAAAAGTTTTCGATTTTATTTATATTTAAAATTGTCTTAAATAATTAAAAGGTCATTTGAGTCAAAAGTGACAAATTTCAAAAAAAAATAGCACAGGGACAATGTTAAAACCAATCACCATTATAAAACCAATTCCCCCTTTAGTTTAAGTACAATCTAAATACAATTTATTTAACAAAAAAATCTACATACAATACAATTAATATATTTTATTTCACTAGATAACTAATGGATATGTTTTTAAAAAGAAAATCTCCATCAACATATGATATTGATTTAGATGACTTGATGTACGATTCGGTGAGAGAAAAAGAACATTGGAATATCATTTCAAGATATAACAAATAAAATCGTAATAAAAAAGTTTTAAACTATAAGTGAACGTAGAGTATATTTCTAAACTTTTTTTTTTGGTAATTTATAAATTATGTATTCTTAATATATTTTTCTGCCCTCTGTAAGAAAAAGTTCTGGCTCCGCCACTGTTTATACTACATAGATTTAGACGGTTATACATGTATCACATTTATTGTAAAACCTGGACCACGTATAAGAAGAACAAAAGACCAGATTCTGCAAATACAATATTTGCTTTTATTAGAAATCGTTTAAACAAACTTTTTACAAATTGTTTAATCAGGATTACACGACACCAACACACTGGTTCGTCACTGACCAATTCCTAATCTACCCAAGCTTACCTGCTCATCAACAACTATGCAATCTCTCTTTGTTCACTCACCAAAACCTTTGAGCATGTACGTTACACAACAACGCCTCTGTTTTTTGATAACCAAAAACCCTTGTGGCTCATCCCCTATATATATTCTCCAACTTCAATCGTTGATAATATCTTGTTTCCAATTTTGAGGATATCTCCAAATCTTCGTTTCTTCGATGCTGAGATTCTCTGTTTCGATACGTCTTGTGTCTATAGCTCCAATGATCTTCAGCCACATCATATATGCTTCTATTTAGCTTCGCGCCTTAAATCCAACGTCTTGTGTTGCACAATAACTTAGATGTCCAGACACCAGATTTAACAATCTCCCCTTTTTTGTCTGAGTGTGTAAACTCAAGCCACCTGTAAAAACAAGGACTCCACCAAACCACTATCCAACACTATCCAAGCAACCACACAGATAATCCATCCAAGAAGTGTCTTAAAATGCTTAGATAATCATAAACTGTGGAGTTTAAAACATAGTTTAATTAAATAAACCGGAAACTACATGAAGCATCAAAAGCACAAGGAGAACAAACACAAAAACTTTCACCGCTCCCCCTGTCTACTGGATACTCCCCCCCGTCTACTACACTCTTAGTCCTGATCAGACTCAACATTATTCTCCTCTTCTCCGTACTCCTTATCATCATCCTCTCCACCTGTTTCAGACTCATCTGCATTCTCCTCGGATATGTTGTACTCTCCCCATGCTTGAGTACACTCTTAGACAAAAACAAAATAATAGGACGTGTAGTTACACTAAAAAAAGAGATCCACTTACCTTGTAGACGCTGCTGGATAGACTTGACAAGACGACCCAGATCTAGAAAATCAGTTGCAAGACAAGGTAGATAGTTTCTGCCCTCATCATCTGGTTTCTTGGCTATCCCCTGCTTCGTGTCTTTACTCTTCATCGGAGATGAAGCTTTTGGTGTTTGATCACCATGATGCTCTGGCACATAATGTTTATATTGCAGCACTTGATAGATGAGATTGGCAAACATGGGACAGTTGTCCTTCTTGTGAGGTGTACGACTGAGCTTAACAATCTAATTAATCAGAGACTAACTGTCCAAAGTCAAACCGCTTATGCTGGCACACCATCGAAAGAAACTGAATTTTCCCTCGAACCATTGTTGACTTGTTTGATGATGGCATCCAATTTTGACAACATAACTTGTACAAAATCTTCATCTCATGAGTGAAATGCTTAGAGCAAAAACCCTTCTAGAATTGACGTTTCCCTTTAGTGACAGCTCTAACCGCAACATTAAGATCCTCAGTCAACCCTTATTTCTTAGGAGAATCGGCGGGAACCAAGTAGAGTTGATTGATGATCTCGGGGGTAAACTCATACATAAATCCACACACATACACCATGGTGGTGCCCTCATGAGATTCACAATCATCAAGATTTGCATAGAATTTATAGACAACCTCAGGCACAAATGCATCAATATCCAGAACAGTATAGATCAATCCCGCCTTTTCAATAATTTTCTGAACTTTCTTCAAGCCAGAGATATTGAGTGGAAGAATTACCATATCATGAAAGTGACGAACCTTAATTAAAATATTGACCAAATTATGTTCCTCATGAGAACAACCGAGAATTCATACGTTTCTAGAGTACGGTGCATGATGAGAACATAACCGGAATAAACCGAAGTTGGATTATTCAAAGACGTGCCTTATTCTATTTCCTAAATTGATGGGATTCATCCCCACTTTTTCACATTTATTATTGTAAAGTTAGTGGTTATTTTATTCTGTATTTAAGCATCATCAGCTATTAAGTGATATATGAAGAAAATTTGCAGAGAATTGTGTTGTGTTTCTTAAGCTTTTGATTGGGACCTATCAATGATATCATAGCGGTTCTATCCTTCTTTTGATTCGGACCACTTTGTGTGGTGGTATCAAGGTATGGGAAGAAGCAGAGGGCAAACTGATGATTTGGAGGCCAGCCTCCGAGTAGTGCAAGACAAGCTCCTTCGTGAAGTGTATGATGAGATCCAGAAGGCGAAGTTCGATATGATGGCTGAGATCCAGAAGGTGAAGTTCGATATGATGGAAGGATTCAGGAGTCTTCAAGAGACAATGAATCATCTGGTGGAGATAACAAGAAGTGTCAAAGCTGGTTTTGGAAGAGCCCGCGGTGGTAGCGCTCAACGAGCACGATCTACTCGACATAACTCAAGAAGCCAAAACGTGAGAGTCTATACAGTCACGAATCTGCAGATTCTGCCAGAATCTCAACAATTGGTGACGTCGCCACTCAAACGATCAGCGGCTTCACCACCCAAACGCCAACGAGCTCGAATAGTTCTGATTAGACGCCGACATCATACTGTTCGGGCCATAAAACCAGGAAAGCACAGCCAATCTACCCCATCTAAGCACAAATCGGGAGTTAGTTTTACACAATCTTATAAACAGGGTACGCTTCCTCGATCTTGATGTGGACATCAATCCAATAAGACGACCCATGGCGAGCCTAGAGCTACCCGGAAGACTTTTGGATACTACCGATTCAAAAGAGAATTGGATCATGCGTACGACAAGACCTGATCTTGTTTATTGGCATCAACCATTTCTTTGCGAGTTTGGGACAGTAACTCCCAAAGTTACCTCACATAGGGTAATTCGAGCACATAACCTGAAGTATATGTTCAATCAAGTGTCGCTTTCAGCTCACGACACTTCAGGAAACGATCTACATATGGATCAGAAGCCCCGAGAGTCTAGTTTCCGAAATATCCAAGATCTCTCCAATCGGCCTAGTAAATCGCTCTTAAAAAGCCCAACAGCGGATGCACATCCAACTGATCAAGTTTCAAATCCTCAACCAACTATGGAAACCACCTTGACCACGACCAAAATGAAGCTCACACGCCTTCTAGAAGATACACCAGACTCTCAAGAAGCTCTTACAATGAACCAAGACACGTTCTTGACCAATGGGAAAGAATTCAAATTTAAAGGAGAACTTTCCTTTAAAGGAAATGTCAATAACCTCTCCCTTTCCATCTACGACCAGCTGAAGCCTAATCTCGACCATCCATCATCTGAAGATCATCCCAACCGTCCAAGGAGTCCAAAGAAGCCTTCAACTCGTCACCATCCCAAAGAATCCCCCNCCCCCCCCCCTCACCTCCTACGATCAAGCTTCTTGACCAAATCACCTACAATCAAGTCTTTGCATTATTTCACTTGATTTTTGCTGTTTAATTTATTGATTACCGTTGTATTTTGAATTTCATGAGCTCTTTATAAGCTCTTGATTTTGTATTTTGCAATGGACCCTTTTTTGATCAATTAAAAACCAGAAGTTATTTGTTTCAAAATACCTTGTGTTTTGAATCGTTTGCGAGCTCTTAGTGTTTGTGAGATTCAAGCATTAGAATCGTGTTTTGAGACTTAGTTCTTCGCGAGGATTAGCCCTTAGAACTAGTGTAGCGCCCGTGTTCCGGGGAATTAATTATTGGAGGAAGAATAATTAATTCCGGGGGGGCAGTATCGATCGATACTGGCAGGCATCGATCGATACCGGCCGGGTTTTCTTGTGGTTATCTTCTTCTCTATCTTCTTTCGAGTATAAAGCATATCCTTTGGAAGGATAAGACGAAGGAGGTCGAGAGAGAAAGAGAGAGAGAGAGAAGGAGAGCGAGAGAGTGAGGGAAGCTTTGCGAAGCTTGGATCTTGCGAGATCAAGGAGGTTTGAGCTTGTGAGAAGCTCGAAGGAGAGCTTGGGAGAAGCTTGGCTTGGGCGTGAGCTGTTGAGAAGAGGAGAGGTCTTCTAGAGCTCGTTCCATCGTTCCTAAGGTGAGTTGGGACCAAAGGTTAGCAATTGAGCTTGTGTGTGTGTTGTTAAGCTTGATTGGTGTGTTCTGTGTGTGGTCCTGGCGAGTTCTGGGTGAGATCTCGTGGCGGTGGTTGGGAAATCGCAGGGAGTATCGACCGATACCATGTGGGTATCGATCGATGCTAGTCCTTTGGCGGTGGCCTCGAGTTGGGTGTATCCCTAGTGGATAGACTCGAGTCGTGGTGTATCGATCGATACCAGTGTGGGCATCGATCGATACCGGGCCCTTGTCGGTGGTCGTGTGTTGTGTTGGCATCGATCGATACCAGTGTGTGGCTGGGGTGTCGATCGATACCAGGGCCCTGGTTGGGGGTCATTTGTTGTTGGGTGTCGATCGATACCCGTGGAGTATCGATCGATGCGGGTGGCTTCGTGCCGGGAAGTTTTAATTGGTGTAATTAATTCTTGGTTTGGCTATTTAATATTGCTGTTGTTGTTGCTTATTGATAGCCTGTTGTTGGGATGATCAATCTCACTCAGCATTTGGTTAGCCAAATGTTGATGCATCACTTTTGTCGATGCAGGTAAAGATAAGGCGTGATCGTGGAATCAAGGCGGTGAAGAGAGGGATGATTAGGACCCGGGAAGGGGCTTCTGTTGTTGGGGTATTGATCGACGCTACGGGAGTATCGATCGATACCAGTTGTCCTTGCTGTTGTAGATTCAGTAGGACTTGGGTTGTAATAATAATTATGAGTGTTTAATTATTGTTGTTGTTTATTATTATTGCAAAAAAAAAAATTTGCGGTGCGGTCCTTTCAACTAGTTTCTGTTTGATATAATTGTTTTAGTCCATAAAACAATTGTATTGCCATCACAACCAGCTTCCATCCAACCATCAAAGCGATTAGACTTTGATTACTTAGGACCCTCCCCGTTGGAAACAGATCTCCTTCCTTATGGTGGAGGTTTCAATTATTATCCCATGTGCTGCTTAGTTTTGTCGAGGAGATTTTGTCTCTAGCCGGTAGAATTGGCATCAATGGAAAACGACCGTTTGATCGAGGAAGAGCTAGGCTATTGAGTGGTGATCGTGGAGATAAAGAGACCCGTCTCCACTATTTTACAGGAGGAAAAAGAAAGATTCTTAAAGATGTGCACTTCCATTGGTCAAACAGGAGAAACTTTGGCTATAATCCTAATTAGTCCAGAAACACCAACAACATGGGAGTTGGAACCAGACCTCACATTATGTTCTCGGCACATCCAAGGAGAGATAAAAACACAAACGTCAGTTACAAACCTTGAGGACAAGGTTCTTTCCGGCGGTGGAGTATTGATGAGAACATAACCGGAATAAACCGAAGTTGGATTATTCAAAGACGTGCCTTATTCTATTTCCTAAATTAATGGGATTCATCCCCACTTCTTCACGTTTATTATTGTAAAGTTAGTGATTATTTTATTGTGTATTTAAGCATCATCAGTTATTAAGTGATATATGAAGAAAAATTGCAGAGAATTGTGTTGTGTTTCTTAAGCTCTTGATTGGGACCTATCAATTGTTAGCAACAAATTGCTAATATCGGTCTCTCTTCAAAGCTAAGAGAATTTGTTCAAAGAACAAACTAAAATTACAACACACTTTTCTTTTTGGGTAGTTTATACTACCTCTTTTTGGTTTTTCATTGATTTAAATAGGAAAAATACAAAGAAGCAAATTGTCGTGCACTCATCACACGATCCTACATTTAGGGAAATGGAAAAGTGGGTAATCGGTTCCTTACAAATAGGAAGACCCAATCAACTTATTTTCTAAGTGAAGGAAACGATTTAACATAAACAAAGTAAGAACAAGTCTTCTTAATTGATGAACCTTTGAGTGGGCTTTCGTACTCTTGTTGATTGCCTTATTGGACCGCTTGTCGTTGGCCCACCAACTGATCCATACTTTGTTGTTCATCATCTTCACTCTAGTTTGCTCTGGTATACTCTCATCAGTGCATCCCTTACTGGACTAACTAAAAATATGTACATTTCATTTAGGACGTAATTAAAATACGGTGTGTTCCTCATGGGAATAACAAAGAATTGTATTTCCTCGTGAGAAATAACAAGAAAATATGGTGTCTCCACTTTCGGGATAACCATAAAATTGTATCTTCCTCGTGATAAGTAATAAGAAAATATGACATTTTCCTTTTGGGAATGACCATACACTGTATCCACTTAGTGAAAAATAATAAAAAATATGACATTTTCCCTTTGGGAATGACCATAAAATAGTATCGTCCTCGTGAAAAGTAATAAAAAAATATGGCATTTTCATTTTGGGAATGACCACAAAATTGCATCTTTCTCGTGAGAATAATAAAAATATGGCGTTTTACTTTTGGGAATGACCATAAAATTGTATCTTCCTCGTGAAAATTATTAAGAAAGTATGGCGGTTTCTTTTTGGGAATGACCATAAAATTGTCTTTTCCGCGTGAGAAGTAATAAGAAAATATGGCGTTTTCCTTTTGGGAATGACCATAAAATTGTATATTCCTCGTGAGAAGTATTAAGAGAGTATGGCGGTTTCTTTTTGAGAATGACCATAAAATTGTCTCTTCTGCGTGAAAAGTAACAAGGAAATATGGTGTTTTCTTTTTGGGAATGACCATAAAATTGTCTTTTCCGCGTGAGAAGTAATAAGAAAATATGGCGTTTTCCTTTTGGAAATGACCATAAAATTGTATATTCCTCGTGAGAAGTATTAAGAGAGTATGGCGGTTTCCTTTTGAGAATGACCATAAAATTGTCTCTTCTGCGTGAGAAGTAACAAGAAAGTATGGCGGTTTCCTTTTGGGAATGACCATAAAATTGTCTTTTCCGCGTGAGAAGTAATAAGAAAATATGGCGTTTTCCTTTTGGGAATGACCATAAAATTGTATATTCCTCGTGAGAAGTATTAAGAGAGTATGGCGGTTTCCTTTTGGGAATGACCATAAAATTGTCTTTTCCGCGTGAGAAGTAATAAGAAAATATGGCGTTTTCCTTTTGGGAATGACCATGAGAGTATGGCGGTTTCCTTTTGAGAATGACCATAAAATTATCTCTTCTGCGTGAGATATAACAAGAAAATATGGTGTTTTCCTTTTGGGAATGACCATAAAATCGTATCTTCCTCCATAAAAGGATAGCCAGATCTCTCTTGGGGATGACGTATTACTTGGTTTTTTTCGACTCTTGCTCGAAATAGAAAAACATACTATTGATGATAATGAAATCTTGCAAATTAAGTATATTGATACCATTGCCATTACCATGGACAAAAGTAAGAGCACAATTGAAGGTTAAAGGTTTAAATATAATTAATAGTGCTCTTACTTTTGTCCATGGTAATGGGCAATAGTATCAATATAATTAATCTCTTTTATGTAAGGCATTCCAGCTGTTTGAGAGGTTCTTACCTTCTTATCGGGGAATCTCATCGAGTTGTTCCACTTCTGGTTCTTCACTGTGGAGGACCGACAAGGAACTCTGCAGCTGATACAAATGTTGACATTTCCCTTTCAGCTCATTTTGATAGCATGATCGTGAATTTTCTTGTTCTCCTTTGATCTCTCTTACTCCCCATGGAGTGGAAAACTTGATGGTTCGATGGCACCGCTCCCATGTCATGAATCCAAGGACGTCCCATAATTTCATTGTAGACAAAAGCGCAATCCAAGTACGTCTTCCATTGTTTTGCACTTATATTTTGTCAGTTCCTTGTACAGATCGCCGTCTGGAAGCATACCTCTCTTAAATGCTGAGACGGCAGTTGACGTGACACATGCCAGTATAGTCACTTTCTCCTTGTTGAAGCATCCCACATAATCACACAGCGATTCTCCTTTCTTCTATACGACCTCGTAAAGATCGTCAACGGTCTTCTCCAAATTCATGATGCTTGCAAATTGCTCAACAAAACAGTCTGTCAGTGACGCAAAAGAGTCTATTGAAGCGTTTGGTAGGTTTGTGAAATGGAGAGTTGGTCTGGTAAGTCTTGAACCAAACCCCTTGCACATGGTAGCCTCGCGATAATCCTTTGTGACTACAATAGTGAGCATCTGTTGCTTATATTGTGCTTTATGGTTGTCATGATCTGTTGTACCATCGTACATCTTCATTGAAGGAAACATGATTTTTTTTGGCATCTCCACAAGCGCAATCGCATCTATGAACGGGGTATCTGCATAACAGTTATGAGTGTTCTTCGTAATTGGAGGAGCCACACTCCGGAGTAGTGTGACTAATGCGGCATTAAATAGGGCTAAAAACGTCGTTTTGCATTTTCCGGTGAAAGAAAAAAAAACAATTTAAGCCCTGTCAAGCCCAAGGGTTAATTTTAAGGGACAATTGGTGAAATAACCAATTTTCAATAAATCATGAAGAAAATAGCCATAGATAAATAGAAATTAAGTAAGTAACTATGGGTTTGATTTTCTGACCGTTTTGGCCCTGTGACTAAGCAAGAGAGAGAGCTTCGTGTACAAGCTTTAGGGATGTAGCCTTTTATCCAGGAAGAAAAATAGACTTACTATACTATTTATTCTAACACCACATATGTTTACCCCAATGATTTTGTTTTTTGCATAATTAGCATACTAGTAACTGGTTCAACTTTGTATTAGTACCAAAAAAACACTGATTTTATTTCACGTCTAACATGATTTGTATTTTGAAAAACAAACCCGAAGTTTTTTTTCATACGTCAATAACATCACCTGTAACGTAGAAAGTCTATTTTTTTCAATAACATAGCAAGTCTATTTTTTAAAATCAAAGAAATAATACATCTACCAACTAAAAAATACAGACATTTCATACAAAGTGAAAAAATAGTATAGAAGCATTCCTGCACTTTGCTCATCAATATATTAAACTATCATTTACAACATATCAATACATTCGTCTCCAACTGAGAAACATAGACCGTCCATACTATTTTTTTTGCAGACCTTCTATACCAAAGGAAATGAAGCTCACGTGATACAAAAGCATCTAAGTGAAATGTTCAAAGGAAATATAGACATTTCATACCAAAAGGAAATATAGACATTACATAAATCTAGAGCTATGTACGGGAAGAATCCAGTTGATACGAAGCTTGAATCCAATGCATCGAAGCTAAGCACTAAATGATTTTCCTAAAAAAATAGATGTTCTATACACACATAGAAATTAGCAAATAGAAAATAACAAAATTTTATTTCAGAGAAGAGAAAATGACAAAACTTTGTGCACTTTGCTTATCCATATATATAAACCTTCCATACCATGTCAGAAAAAATAGTACAAAAACCTTTGATGCGTTCAAAGAAAATATAAACATTTCATAGCAAAGGAAAAGAGACTCATATCGTCTCAAGAAAATAGCAAAATAGTCTCAATTAGTCTTAACCAATAACAAATAGCAAAATAGTCTCAATAACAAAGGGAAAGAGGCTCAACCAAATTGCAAAATTGCAAAAATAGACGTTCTATACACATATAAATTTGTTTCCAATATTGAAAACAAAAAATAGACGTTCTTCACTAATAGACGTTCTACACTAATAGACGTTCTACACTAATAGACGTTCTATACAAACAGATGTTCTCTTCTCTTTCACAAGGCAATGAAGAAGACAACGAACCCAACATGTTTTGTGTCAATGTGCCTCCTGGAGGTTTCATCGCTAAGAATCCACAAGTCGTTGCGTTACTCGACGGAAAAGCATTGAATCCACTAACTTAAAGCTTTTCAATTCGCTCGAGAAAGAGTTCGCCGTTAACGGAAAAGCCGAGTCTAGTTGTCTCGGTGATGGATCAGCTTTCGATTTCTTGGTTAGAGCGATGTACGGGAAGAATCCACTTAATACGAAGCTTGGATCCGATGCACCAAAGCTAATCACTGTATGAGTTTTCTTCAGAATAGAGATTTTATACACACATGAAATTAGCAAATAGAAAATAGCAAAATTACATATATTAAACCATCATTTACAACACTACGAAATAGATTCTCTATATATAATATAAATTTACAACAACCAAAGTTTATAACCTCAATAAACAGACAACTGCGTAACATAACACATCTATATTTTTATCAAAATAAAAATAGAACTTCTATTTAACCAAAAAAAAACAAACGTTTACGTAACAAAATTCCAAAAATCTATTGATATATAGACATTCCATACAAAGTAAAAAAAAGTACAGAAATTGATATATAGACATTCTATATATATATAGATATAATGAATGAAGATGTACATATGAAGAGGTATAATGAATTAAAACATAGTCATACTATGCTACATTCGATTTTGCCTTCCCTAGAGATTGATAACTTGTTTCTCACCATAGATGGAGATTATGCGGCCATTACCTCATGAGAAAGAAGTTTCTCACGATAGCGAGAGCTTTATCAACAGCTTTGATGGTTTCCTCAACCAACGACGCGTGTGCGGCTTTCAATCGAAGCTACGAAGCTTCAAAAGACGATACCTTCAGGAAAACCAAAGAAATCAATCTCAATCTCATCTGGGTATCCAATTTCCTAACCTGAGAAAGCCTCACTGGATACGGGTTGAAGCTTCCTAGTAGAGAACCGCGAGATCAGCACTGCGATGAAGCACGCAACGAGATCGGCGACTGGGGCTTGTCAGGTTGAAGCGGGTATCAAGGCGGTTAAGGGTTTTTGGTGGACGACGATCTGGTTTCTATTGAGGGGTTCATCTTCTCAATCATGGGTTACTCGGTAATAGAGGCTGCGGCGGACCGGCGATATTGGGTCGGCGAGAGAGACTGCGGCGGAGGAGGAGATCGATGGGCCATGGCGGTGGATTGGCCGCGAGAGATTAGAGGAAAATTTTTTTGTGAGGATGAAGGTCTGAGAAAGACGTGAGAGAGAGAAATAGAAAATAAAAAAAATTATGAAGGATAAAATTGTATTAATATATAATATATAGATAATATCTTGTTCAGATTTTTTTTTGGTTATTTACCTAATTATATTTTTTTTTTGGTCATCCACTCCAATTTCCCTAATTTTAATAGCCCGTTTTTAGTCCTATTTAAAAAAACAGGATTTAGGGTTAAATTTGTTACACAGGGCTGGGCTAACCCTTTGACTCTAGGCCCATTTTTACATCCCTACTAATGCCTCCAAACCTTCCAAATGCTTCGAGATCAAGTAAGTCAACTGGAAGTCCTCTGCTGGGTGGGTTATCATTGGATGGAGAGATGCAACCAAAGATCGGTTAGCTTGCATTGCTCTCGCTGCAGGTACTCCTAGACTTTCATGTTATTGCGTAGATATGTTGTCATTAGGTATGAGGGTATCGTCTAGCGGCACACGAGCTAGAAATCTGGCACGAGGGTCGACGGTAGTGCTTCTGTCACCGATACCTAAAGAGGCGCTCTCTGTTCGTAGGGAAGCGTTCTCTACTTTGAGTGTCTTCATTCAACAAAGCATTTCCTGCTTCGAGCTACTTAAGTCGTTCTTCGTTCTGCTTCATCTGGACGGTTATTGCCTCCAGTTGAGCAACGTGATCGACATGGGTGCTGGTGTCCGTGGGGGTACTGTTATTATCCTTATCATTGTTGTTTACTTCGCTCATCATATCTCACGTAGTTAAAAATTTCCTCTCCTTCTAGGGTCAAACTTTTTGGGGAAAAGTATTTGGTTCGTTCGCAAAATCTACGGAAAAGACGGAATCAAGTATCTTCTTTTATTGAATGAATAAAATAGCAATCCACAAAGATCTAAGAGAAACACATAATTCGTAACTGAGGAAGAACCGATATCTGGGTCGTCTCTAGTTCTTGGTTGTCTCTACGTAGTCTCTTTCTTAGGGTTGCCTTCTCTTTTTCGTGACCCCTTTATGTTAGACCCTCTTTCCCCTTATATAGAGAAAGCCTCATGTTTATCTTCAACGTTTATTCCTTTTCGGAATAGGAATTATGCTGTTTTTCCTTCTTTCGTGAATATCTATTCGAGATATTTAGGAAAGACCTAAATTTGGTTATTTCTTAGAATAACTATTGGGCTTGGACCATGCCAAAATTATATCCAGCAATGACTACAGTTTTGAAGGACAAATAATTACTAGGCCTTGGCCCATGCCAAAATTATACCCAACAATGACTACAGTTTTGAAGGACAAAGATGCAAACAAAAATCAGCAAACATATGGAAACAAGGTTAAAGTTGTGTAGATTTATCGGTCGATATTGTGGATCAAACACCATTAAGATAAAATCTTGGGTAAATGACATATTTCCCTCTCAAAACTTATCACATAGTAACATATCCACACAAAGTTATAGTCTCGTTCTATTTCCCCATCATTTGGAAAGGTTTACACACAAAATGAAAATTCGAAACAAACATATACACACATGCTGGTTTTATCGGTTAACAACCTAAAACCGAAACCAAACCATCTAAACCAGACACCAAACCGAATTAAAACCCGAACCAGTTCCCCCAAAAAAATTATACGCTAACCCAGTTACCCCAAAGAAATTTGAAGAACCCTAAAAATTGATTTTGGAAATTTGAGTGTAAATCTAGTTGGGTTGGAATTTTGTGATTTGTTTCTTTGATTTCATACTCTAGAAGGATAATATTTGGAGGGAAATCATCTGGAAAAATCAGAAGACTTGAAGAGTGATAATGAATCTGAGGCTAGTGAAAGCAGCAACGACGACAATAGAGATGACGATGATGGCAGTTCGGTAAATAACGGGAAAGCGACTATGATTACGAGAGGAAGAAGAAGATAAGAACAGAGAATGCTTTGTTGAAGACAATGGCTCAGTTGTACGAATATATTTTGGAGGAAACAATGGCTCATATGCCACCGTTTTAATAATTATTTTAGTTTAGATTTTTGTTTAAATCCGAAAACTGGGGAAATCATTTGTTTATCCCCAATGGCTGGGCCCAAAAACCCATATTAACATCTCTATTCCCCATACATCTATAATATTACAACCCAACCACAATTCTACTCACCCAAAACACATTTATCCCAAAAAAATTACAATTAAATCGTTTTTGTTATGAATTAATTATATGGATGCCCATTATAAGGCCCATATTCTAGGAGGTTTAGAATATTCAAATTCCTCTTTCTCTTTTATTCACAACACGTTATCAGCACGAAACCCTAGCCGTTTGAGCTAACCCTAGAATTCGGGCCGTCTCCTTGCACTGCGATTTTCCGACGAACCACGATGAGTCTCACGACTAGTCATACATGTACGGAAAGCTCTTCGAGTCAGCTTTCCAGCGCCACCGACCTCGCTTAATTTGAGTCCACGGTCAGAGAGATATCATCGTTTTTCTGAAACCGGTGCAGTCTACCCAAGCTCTCCAATCTGCCACCTTTCAGGGTAATTTTCCGGCGAACCACCCAGATCCTCGTGGCGATTCAACCACCCATGGATAGATATTTGAATCAGCTTTTCATAAACGCCAGTAGCGCTTCAATGAGTCCACCGTTCTGGAGTTATGACCGAAACCGTGAAGCCGCTGCAGTCTGGCCGAGCTCTCCGCCGGTGATTCCGAGGAGGCACCTTCAACGACGTGTTACCGGCGACTCCGGAAGAATCAGGCGACGATCCGACTATCCACAGAAAGCCCCGGACGTCAGCTTTCTAGGAAGCCCAGAATCGCCCCAAAAGAAGTTGTACAAAGAGAGATATGACAAGTTCTTCACAACAGGTGCAATCTGCCAAACCCTAAGCCTCAAATCCGTTATGCCAAGTTATCGCCTAGCCGTTATCGAGATAAGTACAACTTACTCTCCATATTAATTAGATCTGATTGGTTCATATATCCATGGCATAATTGATTACCGTGTGCTTTAGAGTCACTTTTGGATGAATTTTATTTTGCAATAATAATAA
>PKML01032000.1:466063-480056 GCA_002933935.1 Eutrema yunnanense
AAAAGGGCAACCTAAACGCCTTGCCTCCGCATCGCATCAGCTTGCTCTGCCGAAACCGAAGCTCGGTTAGACCCGAACTCATCAAGGCCCGGTGGGACTTCATTACCCGGCGAAGGAAAAATCCCCGGATGCACCAGATCTGTAAAAGGCGAGACAGCTAGGTCCGCGTCTTCCAGCTCGCGGAGATCGATCGCCGCATACTCTGCCGATTTCTCGGCCTTGAGCTTCTCGAGCTTCTCAATACGAGACGGCGGGACGACGATACCATGCTTCGTCCTTAGGCTCTCACAAAAAGTGAGGATCCCTTGGAGTTGATTAACGGCAAGGAACGGCTTCTTTGCCTGATCAACCGCTGCCAGATGATCCTTGACCTTCTGGAGTCGAACCTGACACTTTTCAGTGACCGCCTTCCTTTTTGAGATCTGCTGGGTACGGCCGGCCCTCAGTCGCGAAGTCTCCGCAAACAGCTTTACCGAGAGTGCGTCTTTTTCCAACTCCAGTTCGGCGTTGGATCTCTTCATTGCAGCGATTTCGCGAGTCAGCTCGGCTACCGCGCGGTCACCCGCCTCCACCCTATCCTCGGATACGCGGAGCTCTTTGCGAAGTTCCACGGCTTGAACCCGCGCCTCGAGAGCCTTACGGCGGGAGTCTCCAAGCTCGCGGTCGTAGGACCCGACGATCGCGTTCGTCTGGGCCACCATCTGCCGAGATAACGAACTTTAAAGATAAGAAATTAAAAAAGAAAAGGGAACGACGAACTCAAGAATAAAAGGGGAAAAGGGTTTACCTCAGCAGTAGTCTGGGCCAGTTTCTTATAAGCCTCAGATTGGCGAAGGCAATCGACCGGCGGAAGGAAGTCCGGGCCGAAACTCAAGCGCCGATACGATTCGACGTAATCCCAAGAGTTGGCCTCAGGATCGGATTCCTGACGCCTCTTTGGCACTGGAGAGTCATCCGATAAGACAACTGTTTCTCCTTCAGCAATTTGGGGTTCGGTTCTCCCCTCGCCGCCTTCACCATCTTCGGTATGCTCGGTACCAACCCTAGCAGTTGAATCAGCAGCCCGCCGAGACCCCTTCTTTGTCTTTTTTCTCCTTTTCCTTTCGGCCGGATGAGAAGTGCGTTCCCCAGCAGAAACCCCTCCTTGGCCAATCTCTTCAACTGGAGCATCAGGTTCGGCCAGTACAGGAACCTCGTCCTGACCGATCTCTTCAGCCGGAGCTTCGGGTTCGGCCATTGCAGGAACCTCTCCATGGCCAATTTCTTCAGCCATAGTCTCGGGATTTGCCTGATCGGCCGCCAAAGGAATGTCCGCATCCATTTCATCACCATCTATCTCGGCAGAAAGATCAGGGATATCACCAAACTTCATTTTTCGACGACGAGATGGGTTTGCTGGAAAAAGAAAGAACACAGATAAAGGAGACTGCCGAACTGAGAAGAAAAACCTATCGAAATTTACCTCTAAGAACTCTTTTCGCTTTCAAGTCAATCTTCTCTTGGTAGGCTTCAGGCCACCGAACTTTACCAGCCTCACTTAACTGCTTCGCGTGGAGGAAAGTGAACCCCGGTGTGGTTATAAGGAAGCCTGGCGTGTGACGATCTGAAAAGAAAAAAGAAGAAATATAATTTAGGCAAAATAGCACGATAAATAGAAATCAAGAGCCAAGATCTACCGATAGGGGTCCTCCACTGAGTTCGGTAACTCCCATCCGGACGCTCTACGGAAAATTCGTCAATCTTCACGAAGAAGTACCGTGCATTCCAGTTGTTAACCTTACTCGGCTTATTCCCGGTAACAAGATCGGCTTCCGGCTTCACGCAAGCCGATAGGTACCAAGGCTTCGCCTTTGACAGGTTTACCCAAAACAGCCTCTCGAAAATCTTAGCCGTAATCGGGATACCGCACTCTTCACCGAGAGAAAGAAGACCCATAAGGTTTATTACCGTGGCCGGCATCAACTGGGAGATCGCGATATGTCGTCTCTTACAGTACTTGTAGAAGAGTTCGGGAATAGGAAATTGAAGACTGCAGCTTCTGAAATACTCCTCGTAAACGCACACATACCCAGCAGGAGCATCCCACGGACGATCGGTCTCCTTCGGGATCTTAAAAGTAAGACCATTTGGAGCATTGCACCTTTCCAACGTAACTTGAACCGTCTCCGCGGTAGAGCGAGACGGTCTAATGATCGCAGGCTTTTCAATCACCCGTCCGGTAGCCGACCTGGGAACATCATCCCGAAGCTCTGGCGATACGGCGTGATCGTCCGGACAGGCAGCATCATCACCCTCCGCTAGCCGAGCCGCAAATTCCCGATCTGCCCGAATCTGTTCGTCTGATTCAACCACTCCTTCTTCAAGTTCGTCCTCATCAATAAGATGAGGAACTTCGATCGTAACCCTTGGACTTCTCGGCCCAGTGGCAGTAACCCCGGAACTGCTTGCATCACCACGACGCGAGTTATGTCTGAATAATTCTTGCATATCCGAACTCGAAACAGAGTCGTCCATGAAACGTCTGAGGTCTGGGAAGTCTTGATTAGGAGATCGGTCCCCAACAGAAATAAAGTCACCTTCAGAAGTCATCTCGATCGAAAGAAAGAACTGATGAAGAACAACTTGAATACTAACGAAGAACTTGAAAATCTCCAAGCAGATCGGAAAAATCACGGCGGAGGAGACGATCGGAGAACGGAAAACAAATAAAATCTAGAGAGAAGGGAGAGCGTCTAGAGAGAGAAAGAAGAAATACCTTTGCGAAGAAAATAAACAGAAGTGAGAAATGAGGAAGGATCGAGCGATATTTATAAAGAAAAAAGTAATGATGACGGTTCCTCGAAGTACGCGATTGAAGAATACGAATCGACACGTGGCTCTTCGAATTCTGTGGCCGAAGAATATGAATCGACGCCCCCTTCTCGAAAGAAATTCGCCGAACTCGAAATGGAATCTGATAAGATCATACCGATCTCAGTTTTAACCGAGCTAAAGAATACTCCCCAAAATTCAGCGAACTCGTAAAACTCCCTCGCCGAACTGAGGGGGGGGACCAATTGTTAGAGGGGGGATTAGCACCCCCTGGTTTAACTCGGTTCGAACCGAGATCGGTTCAATCAAGACCGGTTTACGATGGTTCGGATCGAAGACAAGTCGGCCGAGCTCGGAATCTTACTGAAAGCTCATCTCGGCTACCGATCTAGGCCCATCACAAGCCCGGTCCGTTACGACAGATAAAACCGGAATATTTCCCTTTCCCCACCGATCTCGGAAAAGGAAATATTCTCTTCGGTCGACTCATCGAGATATCAGGAATTTATCCTTATCTCGGCGAGAAAACCGGAAGATTTCCTTTTCCTAATCGAACTCGGAAAAGGAGAAATCCTCCTTTCAACCGCCTCAAAGACATTATAAGTAAGGAGGCCATCGCCTCATTCTGGGGATCCACAACTTCCGCAGAGACAAAGAATAGAGAGAGAGCTCATTACCGACCTCAAGATCTTTTGTCTTTGCAAATCTCATTTACTCTGTTGTAACGCCGATATTGATCAATAAACGAGATTCCGACTAAAAGTATTGTTTTACCCCTTTTGTGTGATTTACGGATCAACAGGGAACACCATCAATTTGATCCACTAACTTCATCCTCACATCTTGATTGAAGGTATGATTTCCCTTTTTATTGAACGGATAATTGAAGCATTACTTTATAAAATCTGAGTTTTAGCAAATCAATGTTATTCGATTATTTTTGTTCAAGTACTTGACCATAGAAGGTCCACATGTTATTTAGTGTAATCTAAAAGAAAGACATTATCACTAGAATGTGATATTGCTTAAAGCTCGTTATGACTGATTAATCTAAGATTACATGACTTGAAGTCTGTAAGTAGACATTACTCAGCTATGTTCAGAATTATTTGTAAATTGATATTATGTGGAGATAATATCATTGATGCAAAGAAGCTAAAAGACATAATTTACATTTTAGACCAGTAATGTTGTCCTGAAGACACATTACTATGAAAAGAGGATTTGAGAAGTATTCTGAACTTATATATTGTCTAATTGAGACTGAGCTAAATAATGAGCTAAAGATGAAAATACATGATACACTTCTAATTGGTTATGCTCCATTCCCTGAAGCGAATATGACACCATATACTAAGAAAGAAAAGAACCACACTAATAACATTGACCGAGAAAATGGCTATAGAAGTGGTCGTAGATGTGAACGTGGATATGTATATGGGTAAGGTCAATGTCAAAGAGTTTCTTTCAAGAACTCAGATTCTCACTTGAAGAGAGAAAGTAAAGATGGTATCATACAAGAGATATTTTCTCATGTGAAGATAAAATAAGCTAGTGTGAGTACAAGATGAGGTAGTATAAAGATTTTTGAATACTCCAGAAGAGAGATAAATTTGCCTATGGGAACACAATCATTTATGTGTTATACTTTCCCAAGTCTCAAAAGTTATCTAAGATAAAATACATGACCCAAGTTGGGTATGTTGTAGGTTATAGAGTGGGATTCAATTCAAGATGGAGGGACCTGAAGTGTCATCATCTCGAGGGGGAGAATTGAAGAATCCCACAATCTATCGTAATGAAATATCCAGAAGATTTCACACTCAAAATAGATTTGATGAATTATTTATAAAGAAAATCCATGAGATTTCAAGATTACTCATGTTGGGACAATAAGTGAATGAAATATTGAATATCTTCACATCATGAGTATTACCTAAGGCAATAAAAGTGTTTTGGAGAAACTACCTACATTCTCTACTAGATTGTACTACACAATAAATTAGTGTAATAGATAAAATAGTAAACACAAAGTTTACTGAAAATCTCACTGTTTTGGCTTGACCGGTTTGGCCATTCCAATTCAATAGTAATGTGAAAAAGAATCAGAAAATTATGTGGACATTCATTAAAGAACCAGAAGATTCTTATATGTTGTCCATAAATCAAGTTGATAATACGGCTTTCACTCTCCAATAAATTTGGAATATATTAGTTTTCTGGTACGTATACAAGGAGATATTTTGGACTGATCACCCACTATGTATCTTTGCGAAAGTATTTGGTTAATTGATTAGAGTGAAACCGCATTGATTCGCATTATGCCAACGAATAATTCTGAGTTCTCCCCACGATTGGGTTTTGGTCAGGAACCATATATTTCCCAACAAAAGTTTTTGGATGTAATGTTGCTCCACCACATTGATCTAAGTTGGGGCCTCAAAGGGGGTTAAGAATTGTTGGATATGAACCTCCCTTGATGAGTAAATGTATTGAGCGATCAATAAGGGATAAGGTTCGATTTACAGACTGTAATTTAAGTGAGTCAGTCTTTCCAACAATTAAGGGGGGAGAAGAAAATAAACAGCTGGAAAAGAAAATCAGTGAAAGAAATTATCTTGATCCTTATAAAGAATGTGCACTAGAAGTTCAAAAGATAATTCATTTGCAGAGTTAGCAAATTTGATGCCAGAAGCATTTCCTGATCCTGATTGAGTGACGAAGTCACATATACCAGATGCGCTCCAATATTGATGTCCCATAGGGACAATATCAACTGTTATTGAGTCTAGAGATCGCATGAAGCGTGATAGACCAATTGGTTCCAAAGATTAGAATCCTCGAAAAGAAATGGAGCAGATTATGAAATGGCAAGATCGAGGAATCAAAGAATTATGGAGGATCTCCATAAGAGACATTAGACTTGACTAAGAAGGAAATCCAGGTACCTGGTAATGATAAGAGATTTCAACTAGTTGTGTCATGTCTGGAATAAAATGGAACCAACAACAAATCGACGTCGATAATATTTTTGCATGCAATGAAGCAGTTGATGAGATTTGAGGATCATAAACCGCGGTAGTAGAAGGTTTATTGAAAAATGTACATAAAGTGATGATTGGCCAATCATGGAAAAAGCCGTAGAGGCAGAGAAGTATTTGGACCAGTAGTCCGTACATTTGAAAGTGTAAAACTAGTAAGACATAAGTGGATCTTCATGCGAAAGATGAATGAAAATATATGAAGAGATATACTCTCTTGTGGTGGATGCAACTATTTTCTGATCCCTTATGAGTCTTATAATGAGAGAAAGAATTGATTAGTCTCAAAGAATTTAAATTGTTAGAAGCAGCAAATTCTAGTGAATATGTTTCATGGGGTATACTCTTAAAGCGGATATTATAAGATAACCGATAAACCCATGTGTATTATCAAAAGATTAGGGATCAATGTGATCCTTGATTTAAACATAATCGAAACTCTTGAAGAGTTATTGGAAGTCAAAATTTGGAAGAAAACGACTTTAGATAGATAGCATTGTCTTTATGTTTTCCAAATTGTAAATCTAAGGAAAGAGATGTTATCTCAAAAGATCCTTGCATAATTTGAGATAAAGAATGCTCACATGTGACAATGTGATTGGTCTTGAAGTACCACACTTAAAATGCTATTTGAGTAGTTTATTGATCTCTTTCATGATTGAAAGATGTACTTTCATATAACAAGAAGGAAAGTCAAAACAATACATTTTACAACAAGGAGCATGAATAGCTCGTATGTACAAGTATGTACAATATGAATGTTTAGAAAATTGTATGTAAAAGAAAATTTGGCATGAAGTCCAAATAGACGAAGAAAATATCTTCTATGTGAAAAAGATGTTATGGACTAGAAGTCCAATAACCTGAGAAATTATGGTAATTATACTAGTGTATTACTAGTGTATTAACTAAGGTTATACTTATATCAATTCCCTAAAGATGATATATATGATTGGAATTCATCTCTTGAAGAAGATGCTTCTGGGGGGAGAAATATGATGATGTGCGTGGTTGTACTCTTTTTCCTTAACATGGTTTTTATCCCACTGGGTTTTTCCATGACAAGGTTTTAACGAGGCATCAAAGAACACGCAAATGGTAGACACCTAAGGGGAATATAAATATGAAGGTCTATCACATTCCAAAGATTATTGAGATCATCAAAAGCCAAGAGAATGATCAAGATGGATCATCTGCGACACCCATTAATTGCAGAAGAATGGCGATGTACATCTACTACAAATTCGTTCAAGTGAAGATTTGACGGACTTATGTACCAAGACATCTCTAACTGCTACTTTCAAGAACCTAGTTCATCATACTGGATTGCGTCATCTCAAACATTTTAAGTGATGTACTCATGAGGGGGAGTAATAGCGTGATGCACTCTTTTTCCCTTAACTATGGTTTTTCCCATTGGGTTTTCCTAGTAAGGTTTTTAATGAGGCGGTATCTTATGCGCATTATGATCATTTTTGTATAGTGGTCATCCAAGGGGGAGTGTTATGAATTAATTATATGGATGCCCATTATAAGGCCCATATTCTAGGAGGTTTAGAATATTCTCATTTTCCTTATTCTCCTTATTCAGCTTGCTCTCCAAGTCTATGTAAACCTATATATACCTCTCTTTATTCATGGAATAAGACACAATAATTTTTCTCTTTTATTCACAACAGTTTTCTTTTTCTTCTTTTTCTTCAAATACGGCAAATTCTCTTCTCTACGTCGTCAAATCTTTCTCAGGCTCTGTCACCGTCGATACTATTATGAATTCCAATCAATCGTCTTCGTCTTATTCTTCAAATAGAAAATCTCTCCGCTGCGTCGTCAAATCCTTCTCAGGCTTCGTCATTGCCGATACTGAAACGAATTCAGATCAATCCTCCATCTTTTCCACATCCAATTCTCTTCTCCGGGATATCTCCGACGATGCTGGACCCTCTCAGGTGTGTTTTTGGGCTTTGGATCCTTCGATTTCTGAATTTATGTGAGAAAAGTTGATGTAATTGACAATATTTATGTTAATGAAGTAGATGTCTAGCGATTGGAAAATGGCAAAGGCTTATTGTAAGAGTGGTGAGATAATGGAAGGTGAAGTATCTCTTTAATGGCAGAGACTTGCTTATTCGTTTTCATTCTCTTGCGGGTTTTCTTCCTTATCCACAATTGAGCCATTCATGTTCTTGTAAAGGTAACTAAAGCTCTATTTTTCAGAATATATCTTTTGAAGAAGTGTCATTGACGGGTTTGTGCTTCTTACATTGAAGTGCCTCAAAAAAGCAATCATGAGATAGTAAACTCGATTTTCTCCTTATTCTCTCTTATTTTCTGAGATTCTATAGATTAAATTTTGTTGCGATGCAGGAACTGGTTGAGTGGAAATCTAAGAGCAAAATTGATGGCAAAATGCATGCTTGTGGGCACAATTCACACACCACTATGCTCCTTGGAGCTGCTAAATTGCTTAGCAAACGCAAACATAATCTCAATGTAAGCTTTTTTCTTCTTCGTTCTCTGCTTTGGTTGAAGTAAATGTGCTGTGAATTTGAAGGATTAGCCCAATGTAAGCTTTATGTTCTCTTCTCTGGTTTGGTTGAAGTAATTGTGCTATGAATTTGTGGAATTAGCTTAGAGAACACAAACATAACAGGTTATATATCTACAATCGTTTTGTTGTTCGCATCAAAAATGATTAATCTTTCTCTATATTGTAGAGTAGTGTTCATGTTCTAAAATCTGTAAAATTGTCTGTAATGTTTATATACAAAATGATGAATCTTGCATTGTCTGTAGTGTTCATGTTCTAAAATCTGTGAAATTGTCTGTAATGTTTATATACAAAATGATGAATCTTGCATTGTCTGTAGTGTTCATGTTCTAAAATCTTAGTAATTGGAAACGTTTCGGTGTGATTTGGAGTGTGTTCATTCTGGCTTACCTACAAGAGAAATATCAACAATCTCAGGTGATTTGGAGTGTGTTCATTATTGTTTCAGCTGGTTTGATGTGTTTCTTTCCTTAGAGCATTGACTTACATTGGTAGTTTTTGGAACGATTTTAGATGTGAACCGTGTAAACTCAATGTATAGAATTTGCTTGCCATGGTTTTGTCCCAAATTCCTTCAGATTGGAGCTTGTTACAACCTTGTTTACTTGGTGAACGCAGATTTTGGTTTATGAGCTTGATGTTTTGTTTTTCTTTTTGTTGTGAAGAATCCAAAATCGATGAGAATACCCGTGAACTTAAGGGCAAAGACGACTTAGTAGCATAGAAGGAGAAACTTGATGATGGAACTTATTTTACAAAGGGGCGAAATGGGTCAAAGAGACAGAAGAAGAATTAGGGTCTAACTTGCTGAAAGTTGATGATGAAACTTATTTTTTGGTTTTTCGTTTGTCATGAGGAAACTTGATGATATATGGTCTTGATGATGTAATTTTTCATGTGGAAACCTTCAATGTTGTAGGGTCTTGATGAAGTATTTTGGTTTGAATACTGGTTTTTATGTTGGATGCTGTGAATACTGGTTTTTTTTATTATTTTAGGTACTTTGAAGTAAAAGTAGATTTAGGCACAACTACGTTCAACTGATACTAAATACAATATAACTATATAATTTAAAATTACAATTAAAATAAATAAAATAATATAAAAAGGGTACACGTGCGCTGACAAAAGGGGACATGTGCGTAGTCAAAGTAACATGTGCGCCGTCAATTTTATACATAGTTGTACCCTAAATGTCCAGTTATACAAATATCCTAATAGTTGTACTTTTGCGATTTTAGCGTTTTTGTAGTCGAAAATTGATATAAAGTATTATGTTGTGGTTGTACACATGATTTCCGACTATTAATTTTCATTTCCGAGGTTTTCATATTACAAGTTGTGCAAAATCATATATTTTGCCTCTTTTGCATCATAAGGTGGTTAACATTAACAAATTCTTCCTTATATTATAAGATGTGGTTAATGTGAAAACAAGAATATGTATTAGGAAAATGATAAATTCATGTTATCCATATTTTTTTTATTGTTTCCTTACATTTTAAGATGTGTCTTAAGTTTTTAAGTGGATGATTTTTTTATATGTTGAATATAATTTTTTTTTTTACTTTTTTTTATAAAGTAGTTGCTTATCCCCATCCGAGAAAGATTTTTTCGGCTAAAACAAATACTGCAGCCATCCCGAATGAATTTTGCTCGACTAAAATGAAAATTCCTCGACTAAAATGAAATTTCCTCGGATACAATAAAATTTCCTCGGCTAAAATAAAATTTCCTCGGCTAAAATGAAAATTCGAGAAATACAAATATAGAATTGTTCTTAGTTGTACCTTGTTTTACCTTGTAGTACAAACCCGAAAAATACAAAATACATACACACAAATACAAATACAGACACACAAATTAAGTACAAACCCGAGAAATACTAACACCGAAAAGTTATCTTCTCCAAAGATGAGGAGGAGGAGACGGAGGCGAGGGTCCGCCGACGAGATGGGATTGAATTGCCCTTGAAATTGACCAAAGGGAGGAACGAATCGAGATTTGGTGACCGTTGTCCTATATCTCTTAATTGTACCATTTGTACAAGTTGTTTCATATCTCTTTATTGTACCATTTGTACCAGTTGTCCTATTGATAGATATATTTTGTATTAAGCTCATATCAATTACTCTAAATACTATGTAGTATAAGAGGTATGGAACCAAAGAGGTTAAGATCAATGCACCAAAAATACATGAATCTTCCTAATCTAGAGAAAATCTTTTGGGTTTTTATGTTTATGGGAAAATAAATAAATGCAAGAAAGAAAACAAAAGATAAAAGTGTTGTAAATGAATTAACTATCAAGAAAATGATTAATGAACAAACAATGATGATAAAGATTGAATTAAACACTATCCTAGAACATGAAATTCACAATTATGACTAATCCACTCTTGTGATACTAATCACTTTGTTAATCACCAAATCAAGATCAAACTCTCGTTTGTGATAAGATGATTAACAAGCTTTAATCTCGAATCCCACTTAGTTCACTAATCACCCTAGACATCAACTCTTATTGGCTAGGCATGAAAAGCTCACAAAAGGTTTGGTCCAAGCATTTCATCGAACACCTATCGGGCGTGAAATGCTTAAGCTCTAGCTTTGATCTCTCAATCCAAAACTAGCTTTAAGATCAACCTAAGTGAAGGATCTAACAAGATGCAACATAAATCATCATCATCTAACCATCAAGGCAATTGACTAACGATGCTTAAATATTCAATGCACATTTATTCTTATGACATGGAACACTTTCTAGTAGATTAGCTCACTTTCATGACACTAATCATTGTATGAATCATCTAAAGTCAGCATCCACCGATCACTTAGATAGTCCATAATTTATCACAAGTCCATTTTCTGATTTCGAGCGGAAGAAGCAAGCTGGAGGAATTGATGGATCGCAGATTGCTGCAGTTCAAGCCAAGCTGGATTTTCTGATCGGGAAGAATCAGAAAGCTGTTCACTTTGCTGCTGAGGATGAAGTGGAGGATGTTAACTATGTTGGTGGTTCTGGATTTCAGGGTCAGCAATTTGGGTACAACAACAACCGAAACTTCAACAACAGCACTCGCAATTACGGGAACTCTTCATACCAGCCCATCTCTCCAAAAACCATGGAGAGTAAGATGGAATCCATGATGGAACAAATTCTTCAGGGACAGCATAAGTTGCAGGGGGATTTCAATGGGAAGTTTGAATCTCTATACATCGATCTGAATGGGAAAATCGAAGCTATCATTCTTGAAACGACCGCACTTTTTTTTTTTTTCGCAATAAAATTAAACAACAAGCACAAGAACAATCTAAGTTCTACAGCTTACACAAGCTAACAGTTCTATAACAGCAAAAGCAACAATAACAATAATAAAAAAAACCCCGGGTCCTAATCATCCCCTCTTCACTGCCTCGATTCCACGATCACGCCTTATCTTTACCTGCATCGACAAAAGTGATGCATCAACATTTGGCTCGCCAAATGCTGAGTGAGATGCTCATCCCAACAACAGGTTACCAATAAGCACAAATAAAACAACAATTATCAATACGAAGAATTAATTAACACCAATTAAAACTTCCCGCACAAAAGCAACCGGTATCGATCGATACTCCCCTAGTATCGATCGATGCCCAACATCACACGAATCCCGACAAGGGACTGGTATCGATCGACACTCCCCTGGTATCGATCGATACCCACACAACTCGAGTCCACCGACAAGAGTCTAGTATCGATCGATACTCACATGGTATCGATCGATACTCACCTGCAAATCACAACCTCCGCGAAATCTAACCCAGAAATCGCCAAGACCACACACGGAAATCATCAATCAAGCTTAACCAAGCACCACACAAGCTTAATTGCTAACCTTTGGTCCCAACTCACCTTAAATCGGCTGGATCGAGCTCTAGAAGACCTCTCACGCTTCCCTTTAGCTCACCAAAACCAAACTCTTCCAATCTCTTCTTTAAGCTTCTCACCAAGCTTAATCTCTCTCGGTCTCGCAAGATCCAAGCTTCACCAAGCTTCTCTTTCTCTTTCTCTCTCTCTCTCTCTCGCTCTCGCTCTCTCTCTCTCTCTCTTTCACGACCAACAATGGTCTTCTCCTCAAGAGAAAGGCTTTTATTCCCGAAAGAAGAGAAGAGAAAAGACAACAAGGAGAAAACCCGGCTGGTGTCGATCGATACAGCCCAGTATCGATCGATACCTCCCCCCCGGAACAAACCCGAATTAATTATTTTCCCCAATAATCAATTCTTCCGGAACGCGGGCGTTACAAGTCTTTCCCAGAAGAAGCTAGAAACTCAGATCGCTCAGACAACAGCAGCCGTGAAAAGGCAGGAAGGTTTTCTTCCAGGGAGAACTGACAGTCCAAGAGCGCACGTCAATGCCATCACCTCGAGTGCAGAAGATTTCGACGAGGATCCTGAAATCGCCAGGGCATCGATCGATACCCTCAAGTGTCGATCGATGCCGATTACAATTCTGAAACGGGCTACTTCCAAAACCCGTGTATCGATCGATACCCCATTGGTATCGGTCGATACTGAGACGATTTCTAAGAAGACAACTGAAACTTCGACTGTGGTGCCTAAGGTAGTTGCAGAACGAGTGTATATACTCAGGATACCTTATCCTATACTTCCTAAGCTGACAAGGGAGGAATGGGAGGCTGCTAGATGCAAGGCTTTGCTGGGTAAGCAGAATGTGGAGCTTCCTTCTGATGAAGATGTATCTGCCAGGAACGATTCAAAAGCAAGAGTATCGATCGATACCCTACCTGGTATCGATCGATACCCTACCTGGTATCGATCGATACCCCTCGCAGAACGAGCCAGAACTTTTGAAAACACCTGAGGTGATCGGAAAAAGAGTTCGCAAGCCCAAGAAGCAGAATCCTATTCCTAAACACCTCAGAGATCCTATCAATCCAAAGCAGCTGCGTGGCTTTGAGAAGATGGTACGAAGGATCTCCCATGAATCATCTTTTGAAGAAGCTATAGAGGGTTGGCCTCTGCTAAGTCACTTCAAAGATTGCAGAGAAACTGAGGAAGAGATCAAGGCACTCTTCATTAAGGCCAGAGGTCCACCTCCATTGAGACAGTTGACACAGGGAAATTCGCGGTACCATGCTCTATCTCTGGAGTCGAGTTCAAAAAGTCTCTCGTTGACTCAGGGTCTAGTGTCAATGTGATATCAAAGGAAATTGATGAACGATTGAAGGCTGATATAAGACCCCCTACTTTGCTTCTCACGTTTGCAAACTCTTCCACCTCACCTCTATACGGTACTATCCATGCTTTGCCTATTAAGGTAGGAGATTGTCTGGTGCCCACGGATTTTCAGGTTGTGGAGATGAGCATAGGATCTGAGGTTTCTCTGCTCCTGGGACGACCGTTTATGGCTACTGCTGGCGCGATCATAGACACACCTAATAAGAGACTCTCTTTCTCTTACATTGACGGAGATGTCTACTATAATGCCATTCCCCCTAGAGGTGCTCCCACACGTGCCTCTAGCATCAAGGTTGTCACAGGAGAGTCGCTAGCAATTGATATTTTGGAAGAGCCTCCTGAT
>PKML01032000.1:495149-518215 GCA_002933935.1 Eutrema yunnanense
GGGTCTAAAGCCTAAACATGAAGAACACAAGAGAAAAATACATAAAAATAAGGAAATTGCATAAATAAAAGATGTAGTTGAAGAAATCTTCTCTAGAATGGCATAGATGTGATGAAGAACAATCCAAATCCCTCAAGAGAGAGAGTTAGGGTCGAGCCCCCACTCTTACTATAAGAAAACTTAAGTTTAGAAATGTCTAAAATTTGAATAAATACACAAAGTGTTCGAACCGGGTCGACCCGAGGCAAATCGGGTCGGATCTTGGACTGGGCAGAGTTGATATGTGTCCACTAAATCAGCGATAACTCCTGCAATATTACTCTGAATGAGCTGAATCTTCTTGCGTTAGAAATTTAACTCCATTTTTCATGACTTTCATCAATAGCTCAGATTAAACTGGGCATGGAAAGGCTTCCATACGACATGATCTTTCAGCTGCTTTGGACTGCCTTTGCATTTTCCGACAGTGATATGTCTTCAATAAATCACCCGTATCTCCTGAACCGCCTATTGGAATGACATGAATCTAGCTGATATGAACATCTAACTCACTCCTCTACAACTTCTATGAAGACCATTGAAGCTCAATCAGGCCGGAAGGTTCTCGTCCAGCCACATCTTTGAGACGCTTTGGGTGAACTCTTCCTTCTCCTTGTCCATGTCCGGACGGTTTCAACTCCATGTCCCCAAATGTTCTCCAAAACACCTAAAATAGACTCCAAAATATGCAAGAACTCACTAGGACCTAATGCAAATGTCCTAAACTCTAAATGAGACCTAAATGCAAGACAAAACCGTGATTATGCATGCAAATGACACAAAACTCTAAGTAAAATATATGCTAGAACATGTAAAATATATGAATATGACCTATATCTGCAGATTTGGTGAACTCGGGTTCTAATATACCTAAGAATCACTACAATTCAACAACTACAATCGACAAATTACCAATGCAAAGACCTAATCGGCCCATTAAATTTTGTTACTAACTTAAATTGCATATCAAAACAAGCAATTTTCGCAAATCCAATCCCTAAATTGTGAAATCCCAAATCTCCAAATAAGAACAACTCACTCAGTTTTGAAGCTTCAACAATGGTGGAGGAGAGAGGAAGAGGAGGAGGCGGAGGCGAGGGTCCGATGGCGAGGATGGGATTGAGCTGGTTCTCGGGGTCGATGGCGAGGATGGGATTGAGCTGGTACTCGGGGTCGACGGCGAGGGATGAGTCGGGAAGAAAAAAGAAAAAAAAAATTCATAATTTTTTAATTAATTTTTGTTTTAATTGACTAATTATAAAAATTATTTAAACATTAATTTATTTGAATAAGTTTCATTAAGGTTATAATGGGTATATCACATTATAGATGGTATGTAGATCAAAAACTGGCACACGAGATTAGTTTTTCTAAAAAATGGTATTTCAGCATTTCGCCCATTTTAGAGGCCACGATCAATTGATGACAAGAAAAATAAAACTAAAAAAAAAAAATGAGAAATAAGAAATCGGGTGAAGAAGAGAGAAGAAATCGGGTCGGTTAGTTTTTCGGGTCGGATTTGGTTGTAATCGGATTTAATTTCGGTTTAGTATCATGTTTAGATGGTTAAGTATGATTTGATAAACACTAAACCAAAAAAAATGTGGTATATATGTAATTTGGTTCATAAATATGATTTTATGTGTACATAGGTCCCAAACTTTCATTTTGTGTGTAAATAGGTTTCGAACTTTCAAATGATGGAGAAATAGAATGAGACTATAATTTTGTGTGGATCTGTTACTATGTGATAAGTTTTTAAGGTCGTTTACCCTAAATTTTTTAGAAAAGGAGAGATCCAAAAATAGAAGGATGTCTCATCAAGTATATCATTGGTGGTAATTTTGTCAAAAAAATCATAGAAATTTGTAACGCATAAAACCTTTTTATGATGGTTGATCAAGCAAAAGCTGATTGGCTAGATTCATGGATGAAGATTGAGAAGTTAGAATAAGTTAGTCAATGTGTATATCAATGGTTGTTTTGTTTGTAATATTAGTCATGTGGATCTTCATCAGTTGACTCTCACAACAAGGAAAGAGAAGAGGAGCATAAAACACCTTTTGTAGTTGTCGAAACAAAAAAAAAGAAGCACCTTTTGTAGTTGTGAAGCGCAGAAAGGCCTCAAAGCAAGTCTCTATAGATCAATCTCCACATTTTTTAAATGTTTGTGGACGGAATGTATAATGTCTTAATTGCCTAAGTAGAAGACATAATGCGAGAGACTAGGTGCTATCCCGGTTGGTGAGCTTCTAGCCTTTTGGGGTGTTGCAGTGGATTTGGCCTGTAAACGTTGTTGTCCCCTGGAATCGTTTGCCCACGTTCTGTTTTCTTGCCCGTTCGCGAATTATACTTGGTATCGTGCTCCCCTCCACAACCTCAACCATAACCTTCTCTCGCAGAACCTCATGAACAACATAGGGATAGCCAATCTCGCCAAAAATTCCCCAACTTCAGGTCTGACTTTTACCCCTCTTGCTCCCTGGATTTTTTGGAATCTTTGGACAGCTCGGAACAACCTCCTCTTTGAGAACAAGTTCTACTCAGAAGAAGACGTTTTGACCAAAGCAATAGTTGATGCAAAGAGCTGGCAGGCTGAAAATGAACTTGAAAAGGCATCTGCAAAATGGATTGGAGAGAAACAGAGAGCTAGAGTTCCAGAGATCCCCTCTTGTTTCAGTGATGGTGCATGGAATGAAGACTCCCTTCAATTAAGGCGGGTTAGGCTGGGTAATAAGCTCTGTCATCGGACCAATCCATAAGCAAGGTTCGGAAGGAAAAAAGTTTGTCCCCTCAGCTTTAGTTGCAGAAGCGTTGGCCATGAGAGCTGCTCTTCGAAATGCCCTCTCGACAAAGATCCTCCATCTTCAAGTGTGTTCGGACTCGGAAGTCCTCATCAAAGCCCTCTTTTTGGGCTCGGAACTGAACAAGATTTCAGACATTCTACATGATATTAGAGGCCTTGTCATTCTCTTCTCTTTCCTATCGTTTTTCTTTATATCTCGTTCTGATAATGGTGTTGCGGATAATTTAGCCAAGTTGACATTGTCAAGTCTCTGTACTTTGGGGTCTCCCGTTTAATTTGAATAAAATCCATTCCTTGACCAAAAAAAAGAAGAAGACATAATGCGAGAGACAAAATTTCTACATATATTTTTTTTTTGGTGCATTTTTGAAAACACACATCTAGATTCCCAACAATTATTTATTTTTCTGAAATCACCATAAGCAGATTGTCTCTCTGATTTCTAACAGATAAGCTGTTGTAATCTCATATATAACGTGATTTAAAAAAATTATAGTGATGAAGCGGAAACTTCTAGGGATAGAACTAGAAATCCGTTGATTCTAAGAATATCTAGAAAACTAAGGTTTGAGAATACTCTTCTCAATGATTTATCAAAAGTTCTTTAGGGAATCTCTTTTTTTTTATTTTATTAAATCATCAAAAACTGAATACAAGCATAGGCCTAAAATGCTATTTATAATAAATTACAAAACCCTAAAACCTATAAAATCTAAGAAGAATTTTAATTAATTAAATAAAAGATAATAACAAAGATATTTGGAATATATTCAAATATCTCGCTGCATCAGGTCTCGCTGGCCAAGAAAGATTCATCCTCGAATCTTCAATCGTTTTTCCATACCGGTTTGGTTTCTTCTTGTTGATGATATCTTGTTTGTGCACAAACTGGATCTTGGATGGAACCTTCACACACCGAATCTGCACGAATCAGAATAAAAAAGTGTCTTCTTCGAATATGAATTCGACATGATCGATATCTAGGATATCATCTCCATAGATGTCGTAGATTGGATCACCGTATATCTCGTCGTCTTCATAGGTGTCGTAGATCGGATCACCATAGATCTCTTTGTAGATCTCATGGTATTCTCTCTCGACAAAAGGACTTTCGTCCTCGGAAGTATAGATGATGAAGCGGGAGCTTCTAGGGATAGAACTAGAGATCCGTTGATTCTAAGAATACCCGGAAAACTAGAGTTTGAGAGTACTTTTCTCAGTGTTTTATCAAAAACTCTTAGGGAAATCTCATTTTTTATTAAATCATCAAAAATTGAATACAAGCATAGGCCTAAAAGGCTATTTAATTTATAATAAATTCCAAAACCTTAACACCTACTCTCTCCGTTTTGTTTATATGTCGTTTTAGAGTTGATTTTTTTTTTCAAATTAAGTGTCATTTTCAGTTTTAAATAAAATAATTATATATTTAACTCACGTACGTGTTAAAGTAATCAAAGAGTCATAGTATTCTATAATTAAGTAAGTTCACTTTTCAATCTCAATGTACGTAGTCAACAATCTATATATATAAAGTAAGTTTTTCTCACTTCTTATGAAGACACATCATCATCCACATGTATGCCACATCATTTTGATATTTAATTTTCATAATTTAATTAGTTAAAACTTTGATATACATATTAACTATACATCTTATTAAATTATGCAAGGAATTTTAAAGGTCATTTTCATATTTATATCATGAAAACTTAAAAAAATCTACAAAATTTATTGAAAGAATAATATATTTAAACTTTTTAGTTTTACTAATATATTACACACTTTATTATAGTTACAAAGTTAAAAATTTATATCGAAAAGATGTTTAGTGAATGGATATTATTTGATCTAAACTAATAGTAGACAATATATACAATATTAATGTAACATATATTATCCACATGTATGTCAAATCATTTTGATATTTGATTTTCAGACTTTAATTAGTTAAAAAATTGATATACATATTAACTATACATTTTATTAAATTATACAAAGAATTTGAAAGGTCATTTTCATATTCATATTATGAAAACTTAAAAAAATCAACAAAATTTATTGAAAGAATAATAGATTTAAAATTTTAGTTTTACTAATATATTACACACTTTATTATAGTTACTAGGTTAAAATTTTATATCGAAAAGATGTTTAGTGAATGGATATTATTTGATCCAAACTACTAGTATACAATATATACAATATTAATTTAACATATCACAAATATATAGAGATTTTTTTTTAAAAAAAAACAGAATATCTAATAAATAAAAAGTAAACTCACTATCGTTTAATAATGCATATTATAGTAACTTTGTTAAATAAATTATATATAAGAAAATCAAGTTTAAAAAAAAATAAGTACATAATTTAAAATAATAAAAATGAAACATTCAGTAATTTATATATTTGGATAACATGATTTATTTGGTCTTTAAATATAGATAAGATATGAAAGTTCCAAACAAACATGATTATTTGTAAATAATATAGAAGTGTTTGACTGTAGATATTGAAGTGATTGACTATCACTTACATTTACATTTTCATTTTAATGGAGGTGGAAATAAGAGAAACAATTAGTTAAGTTTCAAATAAAATATTAGGCTTACAAATCTACAAGCAATGATTTGTTTTACTAAAAATGAATAAAAAGTTCTCATAAATAAATTAAACTATTATAAAACTTAAAAAACAAAAACTCGCGCATCGCAAACATACAAAAACAAAGATAGAAAACACAAAACTAAACTTCAATATTAAACTATTCAACTATAACAAACATACAACGGAGATTCTTCATCTAATAGATTACAAAAAATATAACCGATATAGAGCAAGAAAATAAACGAACCTATTATAAAAAAAATAACCAAACATGTATTAAGAAAATAAAAATACACCATTTCTTATGTGCTTCAAAAAACCAAACTAATTTGAATTATGGCAAAAACTGAAATTAACACATATTCAGATATTAATCGATAGAAAACACAAAAACTAAACTTTAATACTAAACTATAGCAAACACACAACGAAGATTTTTTATCTAATAGATTACACAAAATATAACCGATATAGAGCCAGAAAATAAACCAACATATTATTAAAAAAATGAACAAACATGTATTAAGAAAATAAAAACACAATATTGCTTTTTCCACCACCTTGTCAATCACGTCACAACAATAGTGTCACTTTAGAGGAAAACAAAAAACCAACCATGAGAATTAAGAATCATTGACTTCAACTTGGTTTCTGACTTAGATGGTGGATCCGACAATCAACAAATTATGTCAATTGATATGGGATTAGATTCACAATCTTTAGCACAAAAAATTAAAACTGTCTGCAAGATGATCCTCTGATGATAGCGGGATTAATCACCGACTTCTCAAATAGTTTTTTTTATTTGGATTTTGGGACATCGCTGACTTCTCAGTTACTCCAGTCGAGATTTAGGGATAGATGATTCAACTTTGATCGATTGTTAAATCTATTATTGTTTTAATGCGCTTAGCCCTTAACAATAACTTTATGTCTTCGCTAAATTTCCATCTTTTAAATATGTAAATCGATTTTAAAATAAAAACAAAAGAAACAAATAGACTTAAAAATCACATACATATTTCTCACAATAAATAAGATTAGAATCGTACATGAAACATTATATTTGATCTCCAATAATAATACATTCACATGAAACACAAAATATTATGTAACAAAAACTTTAAAATGTAAATATCTTCCCTTTAAAAAAACCCAACTAATTGCATAAAAATGAACACCAAAGGAAAAAAGAGGTAAAAATATGTATCATCCAATAAACAAACAAACACATATATGATCATAAATTTAATACATTAAATAAAAAAAAATAAAAGAAACAAATACTCAAATCTTAAGCGGACATAGACAATTATAATAAATATGAAAACAAAAATATTAGCCATAAAAACAGATTATAAAATTGTTTACCATGTCCGCGCGTAACGCGGATCACACTATAGTCATGAAATAAAAGAAACAATGAAAATAGAGATTGATAATTAAAACTGTAAATACATTTGATTTATGAGGGTATAATAGACAAATTAATAGATTTTTTAATTTGTGTGCTCAATTTTAAAATGACATATAAAAAAAACGGAGGGAGTATAAAATCTAAGAAAAATCTTAATTACTTAAATAAAAAATAATAATAAAGATATTTGGTGCATCACATAGCGTCTCGATGGACGGTGATTATACCATTGTCTATATCTCAAAATCAGTCTAGTGTTTTTGTTCGTAAAACAGATATCCGTAAAAAAATTGATTCATCACTTGGGTCCAAGCTTGCTTATGTTCTCCGCTATAATGTATTTCAATCAACGGATGTATGGTTTGAGGCAAAAAAAGGTTTGAGGCAAGGGGATCCACTCTCCTCTTACTTGTTTATCTTGGTCATGGAATCTCTTTCTCAAAAACATGTGTCCATAAATGTTTTTTCAAAAGATGACGTCTTCAAAGTTTCAAGCGATTGTGAATACACATGAAACTTTGAAGACGTTATCTTTTGATAAAAAATTATACAATATAAAATATGATGAAATATTTTGTAAAATTAATAAGTGAATAAACTAAGAACTGATGTTTTTTTTTATAGATTATTTTTAAAATAATTTTCAGATGTTAATACCATTTTAAAGAAATTGAAAGAAATTTAAAATACCATAAATTATTTTATTTAAGATTTTGTTGACCTTTAACTACATGTGTATACTCATTTAACACATGCATTCTTACCAATATAAACATTCCTATGATTAAATGGTGTCAATGCTTAAATCTTATCAGCATGATAATATGCTAATATTTTATTCCTATTTAGTCAATAAACTTTATAAAATGATTAATATAAATATATTGGCTGGGATTAATTTACTATATACATAATTATTTGGTGAATACAAAGAATACAACCCGCTCTTTGCATTCATCATTATATGTTTATATATTAAAATAAGTTCAGTCAATATACTTGTATTAATAAATTTGTAAGGTTTAGTGATTATTTGAGAATAAAATGTTAGAATATTATCATGTTAACAAATTTGCTTTATTGATGCAATTGAAAATTAAAACTAAGAAATTCAATATATAAAATCTTTTTTAAAAAATGAATATTTAGAAATTATAATTCAATACTTAAATACTCATTACTTAAAATAAATAAAACAAATAATCTAAAATATTTATTTTTTTGGACATAAATCATCTAAAATCTTTAAAAAAAGATTGTAACAAACATGCAACATGTAAATTCATGAATGTTTATCTTATTTGTCTTTATGACATGATAATAGAAGAATGTTGTTGGATCAGTTCTAGAGATCAAATCTTTTAAATATCTTTGTTTTAATTGCCACAACAAAGCAAGTTTGTTTACAAATACAAACCTCTTTTTACAAACGCTCAGTAAATAATTGTTTATTTAGTAAATTAGTCTAAGTCAATATATCTTTATTAACAAATTTGAAATATAATGGAGGTTTCATTGAGCTATAGTTAAATGTGGATTATGCAAGTTTCATATTATGATATTTTTAAAGAAACCAACTCAATTTTAAACCAGTCTTCAAATAATTGACTGCAAAAGTTAAAAAAAAAACGGTATAATTGAATGTGTACGACTATGGAGGTTCATATTATGAATTTTTTTTTCTAGAAACCAACTGAACAGTAAATAAGTCCTCCTACAATTGAATATAAAACTTAAAATTACAATTAAAAAACATACATTGAGAAGAAAAAAACATATCTGACTAAAGATATGCATAATCATATTGATCATATGACTAAAAGGCCAACTAACTCGAATGATAGTATTGTAACGTATGGTTTTTGTTTCAGGGTTTTTTGTCCTTTTGTGAAGCAATCCACCTACACAAGAAACAACGTGTTGAGTGCCCGAAAAACACGATGGAGGGGGGGGGGGAGTGTTTTCCCAGGATGCTCCAACGCTCAAGTCCGTAAACAAGAGAGGCAAGGACCACATATTGGATGTCAGTCCGAAGAGAATCGGAAAACGGGAAAGAAGCATCAAACACCTTATAATTTTATGATAGCTTTGTTAATCTTAATCACCTTATGATGCAAAAGATTCGAAAAATGTGTGTTTAAAACATAATATATTTTGATTACCTTAAATCAAGTGTACAACCAAAAATATTTATTTTATAACAAGGTAATACTAATTATAAGTTAAAATTCCAAAAGTACAATTATGTGCATGCTAGTAAAACTGTATTACTATGGATAACTATGTAAAAAAATCATGAATTTTTTATTAATATAATTGTCATGTGTCTAGAATTGCGGCACCATGTGTTAAATTACGGTGTCAGGTGTCCATTTTGAATGTGTCACATGTTTTTAATGTTTTTTTTTTGTTTTTTTGGATTTTTTTTTGAATCTTATTTTTTTAAAATCGGATATCCGTAATACTTGGTATTACCATGTACAAATATGAACAAAATTATAACAAGTCGGATATCCGTAATACTTGGTATTACCAGGTACAAATATGAACAAAATTATAACAAGTCGGATATCCGTAATACTTGGTATTACCAAGTACAAATATGAACAAATTAACAAGTCGGATATCCGTAATACTTGGTATTACCAGAGACAAATATGAGCAGATAATGAAACTACATAGCCAAGTAGATTTGGAGTCAAGAAATTTAACTAGCTCTGGCATAAAACCGACGTCTCCCATTATCTGTTGGTTGCTCAACATATTTCTGCCAGCTTGTGTACCACCTGCAATAACACATACGTTAATTATGACTAAGTGAAAACTCATATCTTAATTTCAGATAAACATGAACGTTATTCCTCACCAAATCTGGCAAGAATGTCCCATAAACATATACAAATAAGGAAAACTACACAGAGAAAATTGCTATAGATTTGAGCATAAAAGCATTACAACAACCAATCAATCAATGGAGAAATTAACATAAACATTAGCATCCAAGTATCAAGTACTACTTATAAGGGAAGCTACATAGAACCAGACAATGAAAGATCATGCATGATACTTCTTAGATCATGAGCTCACAAAACGCTCAAGCAGAATCAACTGAAAACTAAAACCCTCTCATTTCTCAGGGAAAATAACATTTGCATCTATATCCAAAATCAAGACATTTCCAAAGAAATTTCAAGAACGAGAGACCTCTTGGATATGATAAATTAAATACAAGTTTCCTTCCTTCAAATTATCCTCCGACTCGGTAGTTAGCTCCGATACGATACGTCTCTCTTCCTTTGGAGTGCACGGAAAATCACAGTCTACCATAAAATCTGCGGAATTAGGGATCATCATCTTCGAAAGATGATCGATCTATGACAGCAAAGAGGATCAAGATCCACCTAAACAACGAAGGAGAAAAAACCGATTAAGCGAAAAGGATATGAGCAATTTTAACGGGATCCGACGAAACAAAGAAAAACTGTGAGCAAAATCAAACGAGACAACCCCAAAAGCCCAGAGAAAAAGACGCTATTTTTTTTCTTCCGTCAAAGCAACAACATCTTTGACGACAAAAAGAAATTGAATCAAGGGAAGAAAGAGAAATGTAAGAACCCTAGATTGGAGGAGAGAAAGAAAGAACATATTAAGGAATATTATCCCACATCGGAAGTTGGAATGAATCCTAAGTAATATATAAAAGATATGGGCCAATCCACTCATTGCCAATTGGTTTTGACTTGGAAGCCCATGTAACTTAACATGGTATCAGAGCCCGATCCATACTGTCCAACCCGATCCATACTGTCCAACCCGATCCATTATCGATCCGACCCAAAATTGGTTCATCGATCCATGCCCGAACATACCGAGATTGATAGGCAAATAGCCATCATCTCGAGGGGGCGTATTAAGCAATATTATCCTACATCGGAAGTTGGAAGGAATCTTAAGTAATATATAAAGGACATGGGACAATCCACTCATTGCCAATTGGTTTTGAGTTGGAAGCACATGTAACTTAACAGAAGAAAGTCTTTGTTGGATTCACGATACCCATTTATGGAGAGATGGGTCGAATCCGGAATCGAGATTCTCGAGAGCGGCGAGACCAGAATAAAGCTCCTCGAGCTTGGTTCTCATGAGTTGTCATTTGACGTTGAAGGATTTGATTAAGTGAGAGAGTGAGATCAATGAAGATATCGCTTCGATTGCTCTCCCGATGCTAGCCTTCGACTCCTCACCGGTTTCTTCGTCTATTTTCCTCGATAAACATTTTTCTGCTTCTTTTTCTTCTCAAGTGGGTTTGAGGAGAGAGAGATAGAGAGAGAGATAGAGAGAGAGAGAGAGAGAGAGAGAGAGTTTGGCAATTTTGGTTCATAAAATTTATTTGAGGAACAATTTAACGGTCCACCGTTCAATTAATGTTGGAGAAAAAAAAATGACATTGGAACATTTTAATGAGAAATTGATCAAAATGACACTAAAAAACTAAAACCTGACAAATATAGCATCCTATTTGGGAAGCTATTAAAGGTTAAAAGGATTAAAAAATAAATGAACATTAAAAAGAATTATTTTGAATTGATCGCCGCCGGCGGATTTCACCTCCTTCATCATCGATGATTTCACATCTATCATCACCCCCGGCGATCGAATTTCTCATAGATTATCCCGATCTGTAGCTCCGAAAGCAACCAAGAGTTAGACGACTGGACCTTGGAGGATTCAAATCGGCGGGTGAGAATTGATGTTTTGAATTGATCGCAGAGTCAGACACCGGACCTTGGAAGATTCAAATCGGCGGGTGCCATCTCACCCTCCGATCCATCTGTAATCTCTCGTTTCTCACATCATTAGTTATCGACAATTGCCCAGAGTCATCAACAATCCTTCTGTTTCGCAGGTACCTTCAGATTTGAATCCTCTCAATCACATTTTGTTTGTGTGTGTGGATTTTCACATAGTATTTGTAAGTTTAGTTTTTATAACTAGAGCCTCCTTCATCATCGATGATTCTCAGTCTCTCGAACTCTGTCCCCATGAAAGAATATAGAATTTGCACAAGGCACCTGTTGTCCAAAATAAAAGTAGCGATTTAGGACAAGAATAAAAGAGAAAGCTTTGCTCACAGAAAGATTTGACTATTAGATCAAATTTTGCTTAGTTTATTAATTCAGTTAACATGAACTAGTATTTTTCTTTACTATTTGGGAATGTGAATAGTTCTCAAAGTTGAATGAGAGGGAATTATGGTTGAAGAAGATATGTTTGTTTTCAGGTGTGGATTCTTGATAGAGCGAGAGAAATGCTGTAACATTTACTTTATGTTGGAGCATTTACTTTGTTAGCATGATTTGTTTATGCCGCCACGAATTGAAATTCGTTGGTCATTGAAGTTTTTTCTGGTCTTTCTTTTGATAGGTTATATTGTGTTTTGTGAAATATGGTGGAGATTTTTGTGTTTGTGGAGAATGGAAAAAAAAATGAAAAACTCCAATGGTATTTTGTACCGGATACAAACCAAGGATCATCAATGTTTGAGTTTGATGAGGATCTCAAACACAATGATATACTTGAGATGGTTTGGGATTGATTCCTCATTTAGAACCGTTACACTTAGCTACGGTCTTCCGTTAAATATGAGGTTGGTGGTAGAGAATTCTCCTCCGGTGTTTTTATAAAACGATCGCCAACTCATAAGTTTCATTAACAAAATAAAATCAGATCCTGAATTGATTCCTTTGTATGTAACGGTGAGTAAAATTTCTGTTTGGTATCAACTTCCTAAATATTGAATTTACAGTCTTTAGTTTAGTTAGCACACTTTCAATATAAGTTTTCTTTTGTTTGGTTCAGGTGACTGACAGAGAAAACATTCTTGGTCCTGAGAATTTTGGTAGTAACATTCAATCAAAGACTATATGCATTGAAGAGATTTGTGAAGTGGATAACACCCAACGCACACACGTGTCGGGAACTGTAAATGGTGATTCTCATGTCGATGCTTCATTCACGCATGGAAATCAACAGGTAATATATTTTTTATAGGTCGTCTCTGCATGATTTAAATGAAATCATGGTTTTTTTTTTGCTGTTACTTGTCATTTAGATATGCCTTCCTAAATAAGTTATACGTATTACTAAATATTTCTTGAAAGCATTTGCATCTTTCTTTTCTTTTGTGTAGCCAATTCATGGATCAAACGGAAGTAACACTTTAACATCCGAGGCAAACAAAAATACATGTTTGGGTGCTCATGTTTTACGTCTTGCTTCAGATCCTCCTCCTTCTCATGTATGCATTTCAAATTCCACCCAACGCACACACGTGTCGGGAACTGTAAATGGTGATTCTCATGTCGATGCTTCATTCACGCATGGAAATCAACATGTAATATAGTTTTTATAGGTCGTCTCTGCATGATTCAAGTGAAATCATGCTTTTTTTATGTTTCTTGTCATTTAGACAGGCTTTCCTAAACAAGTTTTATGTATTCCTAAATGTTTCATGAAAGTATTTTCATCTTTCTTTTCTTTTGTGTAGCTTCAACATGCTATCATAAATGACACTTCAACATGCTCGACTGCTGATGTTTTGCGTTCTGCTCCAGATATTTCTCCTTCTAATATATGTATTTCACATTCCTCTGTTGAATTATACGTGAACATACATTTTAAGAACAAGGATGAGTTAATGCTTCAAATGAGAAAATGGGCATTAGAGTGGAAGTTTGAGTTCAGGTCCGTTTGGTCGAACAAGACAAGAGTGATATTAGGTTGTGTTGATCCTAATTGCACCTGGAGGATGCGTGCAACAAAGCTCAAATCTTCTGATTTTTTTTTGTGGTGAAGAAGTATGTCCATGAACATACTTGCGATACAACTCATAGACACGTTAACCATAGGCAAGCCTCTGTCAAGGTGCTTGGGACTTTAATCTGCAACAATTATGGAGAAAATAAGTACGGTCTCAAGCCAATACAAATTATGGAGCAAGTTAAACTTGATCATGGTGTACACATTGGATACAAACAAGCTTGGAGAGTGAAAAAGTATGCTCAGTATTTGATCAGAGGGACTCCCGAGGATAGCTATTACAACTCTCAAAGTGGTTGTTTAAAGTTAATGAGAAAAATCCTGGATCAAAGGTTTATCTTGAGATGGAGCCAAATGGAAAATTCAAATACACCTTTCTTGCCTTTGGTCAATCGATAAGAGGTTTCAAGCTGATGAGGAGAGTGATTGATGTGGATGGTACTTTTCTCAAGGGAAAGTTTACGGGAACATTGCTTGGAGCAAGTGTGCAAGACGGAAATTATTCCTTATACCCTCTAGCATTTGGGATAGTTGACATAGAAAACGAACTAGCATGGACATGATTTTTTAGAGGACTTAAGAGTGTGGTCCCTGATGCGTCAGATTTGGTGTTTGTTTCAGATAGAGCTCCAGCCATTGCAAAGGCTTGCACATCATGGTGTTTGTAGAATTCATCTGTTGAGGAATATAACACCAATGTTTGGGAAATCTGGGTTGTTGCCACTTGTGGAAGTTTCAGCTGATGCTTATACTCGTCATGAGTTCATCCGCATCTTCAGTGACATAAGAAGCAAAAGCCCCAAATTAGCTGATTATTTGGAAGGTTCTGATTTTGCAAAGTGGGCTCGCTCTTATGCACCTTCGAACATGTACAATATCATGACAACCAACATTGCAGAGTCGCTGAATTCAATGTTAAACTTGGCTCGTGAGTTGCCAATAGTTTCTCTCCTTGAGACTATTAGGTTAACTCTCACAACGTGGTTTCATGAACGAAGGGAAAAAGCTTTTAAACACAACAAGCTCGTCACACCACGTGTATTGAAAGAGATGAAAGAAAGGTATGATGCTGCAATGAAACTTTATGTTTTTCAAGTAGATCGGTATGAGTTTGAGGTGAGGGACAAGACTCGGAAGTACATTGTTCACCTGGTAAACAAGCAGTGCACTTGCCTTATTTTTGACATTGACAGGATCCCATGTGTTTATGATATTGCTGCAGCTAAGCATACAAACAAGGATGAGAACAAGTACGTTGATGATATGTACCTAACGGAAACATGGGCTATATCATATGCTGAGGGCATACACCCCGGTGGAGATTTAACTACCTGTAATTTCCCAGATTCTGTATCTTATCTGAATATTTATGTGCCCCACCAACTACTAAAAAAAACAGCGGGAGACCTCCGAAAAAGAGAAAGAGATCAGCGGGAGAGTTTGGTGTACCCAGTTCAAAATCCCAAGGACACAAGTGAAGCAGATGCTCCAAAAGAGGACACAACAAGAGTACATGCAAATCACCTATATGACAAACTTATATTTTGTGCAAGACTTTACTTTTTTTTTCATCATTTCGAAATCTAGTTATACTTCATGGTTTCTAGACTCTTATTATTGTTTTCAGGAAAATACCTTGAGATTTTTTAGTAAAATTATCATATATTTTATGAACTTTTTCTATTGTTTTCAGGAAGATATCCTGACCTTTTAGGAATATTGTCAAATGTTAGGATAGTCTTCCTAAAATGTTGCTAGTAATGAGAATCTAAAACAAACAATTATCAAATGTTAGGAGAGTTTTAGGAATATCGTTTTTAGGATAGTCTTCCTAAAACAGTAATAAGCCTTCCTAAATCACCAAGAAATGTTACTAAAATTTCACAAATCAATGAACCAAGAATCTAATCAATGTGGATTAGCGTTTGAAACAAACAATTAGACATTTTTTCACAACTGTTACTTTTAGTATTCAATAATAATGGGAATCTTAAAGTTTTAGAACTCAAATTGACGTTTTTAGGATGATCTTCCCAAAACAGTAATAAGCATTCCTAAATCAACAACAAAGATTACTAAAATTTCACAAATCAATGAACGAAGAACTTCAAAAACAATTAGACATTTTTCACAACTGTTACTTTTAGTATTTACTAGTAATGGGAATCTTAAAGTTTTAGAACTCAAATTGACGTTTTTAGGATAGTTTTACTAAAACAGTAATAAGCCTTCCTAAATCAACAAGAAATGTTATTAAATTTGCACAAATCAGTGAACAAAGAATCTAATCGATGTAGATTAGCGTTTGAAACAAACAATTAGACATTTTTCACAACTGTTACTTTTAGTATTTACTAGTAATGGGAATCTTAAAGTTTTAGAACTCAAATTGACGTTTTTAGGATAGTCTTACTAAAACAGTAATAAGCCTTCCTAAATCAACAAGAAATGTTATTAAATTTGCATAAATCAATGAACCAAGAATCTAATCGATGTAGATTAGCGTTTGAAACAAACAATTATACATTTTTTACAACTGTAACTTTTAGTATTTACTAGTAATGGGAATCTTAAAGTTTTAGAACTCAAATTGACGTTTTTAGGATAGTCTTACTAAAACAGTAATAAGCCTTCCTAAATCAACAAGAAATGTTATTAAATTTGCACAAATCAATGAGCCAAGAATCTAATCGATGTAGATTAGCGTTTGAAACAAACAATTAGACATTTTTCACAACAGTTACTTTTAGTATTTACTAGTAATGGGAATTTTAAAGTTTTAGAACTCAAATTGACGTTTTTAGGATAGTCTTACTAAAACAGTAATAAGCCTTCCTAAAACAGTAAGAAACCTTCCTAAATCACCAACGAAGGTTACTAAATTTGCACAAATCAATGAACCAAAAATCTAATCAATGTAGATTAGCGTTTGAAACAAACATTTATATATTTTTCACAACTGTTACTTTTAGTATTCACTAGTAATGAGAATCTTAAACTTTAGAACTCAAATTGACGTTTTTAGGATAGACTTCCTAAAACAGTAATAAGCATTCCTAAATCACCAAGAAACATTACTAAACTTGCAAAAGAAGGCAAAATCCACATTCAATTTCAAATAAGAAGACAAGAGAACAAAAAGATAAGAAAAAGACAACTTCCATAACAAGTTTTAGGAATCATTCTCTATTTTCAGGTAGACTCACCAGCAAGCTCTTCAAACAACTCACATGCCAGCTTGCTGCTTAGGTCATGTGTATTCCCATCATTTAGTTTTGACATTTCTTTAACTCCTATTGAATGGCACTCCATAATCTTTAACACAAAAAGCAAAGTTCTCGGAATACTTGGTCTTAGGGATATTTTTTCCTTCTAATTTCTCAACCACATAAGGAACTATGTCCTCGTCAGTAACTGTTTTGTTTGCAGCGACACACAAAAGAACAGGAATTGTAACGCCCGCGTTGCGGAAGAATTGATTATTTGAGAGAAATAATTAATTCTGGTTCCGGACAGTATCGATCGATACTAGGGGTATCGATCGATACCAGCCGGGATTTCTCTTTATATTCTTCTTCCTCTTCTCTTCTTGCGCGTAGAAACCATTTTTTTTGGAAGTAAAGTCTTGGTCGCGAGAGAGAGAGAGAGTGTGAGAGAAGGAGAGCGTGAGAGAGGTGGAAGCTTGGTGAAGCTTGGATCTTGCGAGATCGAGAGAGATTCGAGCTTGGGAGAAGCTTGAAGAAGAGATCGGAAGAGTTTGGTCGTGGTGAGCTAGAGGGAAGCGTGAGAGGTCTTCTAGAGCTCGATCCGTCCGATTTAAGGTGAGTTGGGACCAAAGGTTAGCAATTAAGCTTGTGTGATGCGTTGTTTAAGCTTGATTGATGATTTTCGTGGTTGGTCTTGGCGATTTCTGGGTTAGATCTCGCGGAAGGTTGTGCGTTGCAGGTGGGTATCGATCGATACGATGAGGGTGTTGATCGATACTAGGCTCTTGTCGGTGGACTCGAGTTGTGTGGGCATCGATCGATACCAGGGGTGTATCGATCGATACCAGCCGTTTGCCTGTGGGCATGTGTTTGTGTGGGCATCGATCGATACCAAGGGTGTATCGATCGATACCAGCCGGTTGCCTGAGGGCTTGTGTGTTGGGTATCGATCGATACCAAGGGGGTATCGATCGATACTGGTTGTTGGTTGTGCCTGAGAAGTGTGTTGTGTGTTTATCTTTCAGGCTGTGTGTCTAGCTTTTCTTGGGATGGAATTGCTAGGCGTTGGTATAGTTTTTCATGGTGATGAATTGCTATTGTTATTGCTGTTTGTGCCTATTGTTTAGCTTGTTGTTGGGATGATCTCTCACTCAGCGTTTGGTTAGCCAAATGTTGATGCATCACTTTTGTCGATGCAGGTAAAGATAAGGTGTGATCGTGGAATCGAGGCAGTGAGGAGGGGATGATTAGGACCCGGGGTTTTATTGTTGCTGTTGTTGCGTTTGTTGTTCTAGAACTGATAGCTTGTGTAAGCTGTAGAACTTGTTGTTCTTGCGTTGTATAATTATCGTTGTTTAATTATTTATGTAAAAAAAAAAAAAAAAATGCGGTCGTTTCAATTTGGTATCAGAGCCCATACGGTTCTAGGAGCCTAGGTGGTTCTAGAATAGATTGGGTGTTGTGTGGGGTCTTAGAATCATCCTCTTTGAGCCTTGTGAGATTCAACGGTGAGTATCTTTATTGTGAGGATTGTTGTTGGTTTCTTAGCTTGTGCTTCTGCACGTGTGCAGATGACTAGAGGGCGTGGTAGAGGTCGTGGCCGTGGTAGGGGTCGTGGCCGTGTGCCGGAGGAGCAGGTCGAGGATTCGCGTGCGAGTCAGGTTGGGTCTGAGGGTGCGACCGGTGTGAGGGCCGTTGGGGCTGGCGTGAGCGCCAGTGTGGCTGGTGTTCCAGCAGGTGCTGCGGGTGTAGCAGCGGGTGATGCTCGGGCCCGAGATGATCGCATAGCGGATCTGTTGACGAGGTTGTTGGAGCGGTTGCCAGAGAGGGTACCGGCTCAGGCTCCTGTGGATCCGGTAGTTGTGGAGGCTCAGCCTCAGGTGGCAACTGCGATTGCTGAGGAGCTCCCATCCTACCTTAGGATGATGGAGTAGATGCTGAGGATTGGCACGGGGTTCTTTTCTGGAGGTGCTAAACCTGAGGATGCTGATGCGTGGTTGAGGAGGATAGAGAGGAATTTCCTCTCGAGTAGGTGTCCCGCGGGATACCAGGTGGACATTGCGGTCCATTATCTGGAGGGTGATGCGCATCTCTGGTGGAGGGGTGTGGCAGCACGGAGAGTTCAGGCCGCGATGGCTTGGGCGGATTTTGTGGAGGAGTTTAACTCCAAGTACTTTCCTCAGGAGGCGTTCAACCGGTTAGGGTCGAGGCTTGCGAGTTTGACTCAGGGGGATCGGTCGGTACGCGAGTATGAGGTGGAGTTCATCCGGCTTGGGTCTTATGTTAGACGAGCGGGTGAGAGTGAGTCGGCCCGTGTGCAGAGATTCTTGATGGGTCTTCGGGTTGACTTGAGGAACCGTTGCATGGTGAGGCCTTTTTGCATGGTTGATGAGTTGGTTGAGACTGCAGCTTTGCTTGAGGAGGGTCTGAAGGACGAGGTGGTAGTGGCTACACCGCGTTTTCAGGCGAGATCTGTGCAGCAGCAGTCCTGTCCGAGCAGAGGCAGTAGTAAGCCGATGCAAGGACAGAAGCGGAAGCGGGAAAGCGCTTCGAGTGGTAGTCGGGGTGGTCCGGGTTGCTTTGGTTGTGGGAGCATGGATCGCCGAGTGGCGAGCTGTCTTCAAAAGGGCGGAGCGCGAGTGGATTCTCGAGTGTGCTATCACTGCAAGGAGGCGGGTCACATCAGGCCTCAGTGTCCCCAGTTGCGGCAGAGTGAGACCACGGTGGTGCAGCCTCTCAGGCAGGTGGCATCAGCGCCTCGAGTGTACTCCATCACCGAGACCGGAGAGCCGAGTTCCAGGCCGATCACAGGTATTTTCTTAGACTCATCTAAGTTTAATTTTGTGTTGGGGAACGTCGTGCTTGTCGGGGTGTTAAGGTTCTCGGCACATGTATATGTGCAGGGACCTTGTGTGTTGGAGGTGTAGAGTGTCATGTGTTGTTTGACACGGGAGCATTGCATTGCTTCGTTTCTCCGGAGTTGGCCGAGAATGCTAATTTACGGAGCGAGCCCGGTGTGAGTTTAGGTTTCGTGGAGGTTGCCGGAGGGAAGCTCCTGAGGATTCACGGTCGGGTGCGAGACGTGGATGTTCAGGTAGGAGGAGAGTCCATGGCTGCCGATTTGATTATTTACTCCGTGGAGTTGTACGATGTCATCTTGGGCATGGATTGGCTCGGGAAGTTCAGAGCGCATCTGGACTGTCACCGAGGGCGAGTCGAGTTCGACCGAGGAAAAGGGAAGTTGTGAGACCGACTTCCGGGAGTCTCGTGATCTCGGTTGTGCACGCGGAGCGTCTGATCGAGAGGGGTTGCGAGGCGTATTTGGCTACTATTTCTTTACCGGAGGCCGTCGGAAAGGCTAGGGTTCAGGATATTCGGGTGGTTCGTGAGTTCCAGGATGTGTTCCAGTCGTTGCAGGGGTTGCCACCATCTAGGTCGGATCCTTTCACGATCGAGTTGGAACCAGGGACGGCACCGATATCCAGGGCTCCTTATAGGATGGCTCCCGCAGAGATGGCAGAGCTGAAGAAGCAGCTGGAGGAGTTGTTGGGTAAGGGGTTTATTCGCCCGAGTTCTTCCCCGTGGGGAGCACCAGTGTTGTTCGTGAAGAAGAAGGACGGGAGTTTTCGGTTGTGTATTGATTACCGGGGACTTAACCGAGTCACAGTGAAGAACAGGTATCCTCTTCCTCGGATTGATGAGTTGTTGGATCAGTTGAGAGGGGCTACTTGGTTCTCCAAGATTGACTTGGCGTCGGGATATCATCAGATTCCCATCGATGAGGTAGATATCCGGAAGACGGCTTTCAGATCTCGTTATGGCCACTACGAGTTTGTGGTGATGCCATTTGGGTTGACAAATGCACCGGCTGCATTTATGAGATTGATGAACAGCGTTTTCCAGGAGTATCTAGATGAGTTCGTGATCATCTTTATCGATGATATCTTGGTGTATTCGAGGAGCCGAGAGGAGCATGAGGTGCATCTGCGTGTGGTTCTTTCGAAGCTGCGGGAACATAAGTTATTTGCTAAGTTGAGCAAGTGTAGCTTCTGGCAGAGGGAGATCGGTTTTCTGGGTCACATTGTCTCTGCGGAGGGAGTGTCGGTAGATCCGGAGAAGATCCAGGCCATTAGTACTTGGCCGAGGCCGAGGAATGCTACTGAGATTCGGAGTTTTCTTGGGTTGGCAGGGTATTATCGGCGGTTCGTCAAGGGTTTCGCGAGTTTGGCTAAGTCTATGACGAAGCTGACGGGGAAGGATGTTCCTTACGTGTGGTCCTCAGAGTGTGATGAGAGTTTCGCGGAACTGAAGGCCATGTTGACTAGTACTCCAGTATTGGCGTTGCCTGAGTCGGGCGAGCCTTACGTGGTGTACACCGATGCGTCGGGGATGGGTCTTGGTTGTGTGTTGATGCAGCGGGGGAAGGTTATTGCCTATGCTTCGCGGCAGCTGCGGAAGCATGAGGGCAACTACCCTACCCATGATTTGGAGATGGCTGCAGTGGTTTTCGCTTTAAAGATTTGGAGATCTTATCTTTATGGCGGAAAGGTGCAGGTGTTCACAGATCATAAGAGCTTGAAGTACATTTTCACTCAGCCTGAGTTGAATTTGAGGCAGAGGCGCTGGATGGAGCTAGTGGCCGATTATGATCTGGAGATAGCTTACCATCTTGGTAAGGCTAATCTGGTTGCGGATGCGTTGAGTCGGAAGCGGGTGGCTTTGGCTCGGGAACTCGAGGTAGAGTCTTTGGTGAGCGAGATTAGCACATTGCGCTTATGTGTTGTATCTCAGGAACCTTTGGGCTTAGAAACGGCTAACCAGGCGGATCTTTTGAGCAGAGTTCGGTTGGCTCAGGAAAAAGATGAGGGTTTGGTTAAGGCTTCGAGAGCAGAGGGTTCTGAGTATCAGGTATCTGTGAACGGCACTATCCTTGTTAGTGGGAGGGTATGCGTACCTTTGGATGAGGATTTGCGGCGAGAGATCCTGAGTGAGGCTCATTCGAGTATGTTCGCGATTCATCCAGGAGTGACCAAGATGTACCGCGATCTCAAGCGCTATTATCATTGGGTCGGGATGAAGAAGGATGTGGCTAACTGGGTTGCGTCGTGCAACGTGTGCCAGTTAGTGAAGGCGGAGCACCAGGTCCCGAGTGGTTTGTTGCGGAGTTTACCCATTCCAGAGTGGAAGTGGGATATGATCACGATGGATTTCGTGGTGGGTTTACCAGTTTCTCGGACCAAGGATGCTGTTTGGGTCATCATCGATCGATTGACCAAGTGTGCACGTTTTCTGGCCATTAAGAAGACCGATGGGGCGGCGGTTTTGGCTAGGAAGTACGTGCAGGAGATTGTGAGACTGTATGGAGTACCGGTGAGTATTGTTTCGGACCGGGATCCTAAGTTCACATCGGAGTTCTGGAATGCGTTTCAGGCAGAGATGGGCACGAAGGTGCACTTGAGCACGGCGTATCATCCTCAGACAGATGGGCAGTCCGAGCGGACCATCCAGACTCTGGAGGATTTGTTGAGGATGTGCGTGCTGGATTGGGGTGGTCATTGGGTGGATCACTTGAGCTTGGTTGAGTTTGCGTATAACAATAGTTACCAGGCGAGTATTGGGATGGCTCCATATGAGGCTCTGTATGGGAGGCCATGTCGTACCCCGTTGTGTTGGACACAAGTGGGGGAGAGGAGCACTTTGGGTGCGAGTTTTGTTCAGGAAACTATGGATTAGATCCGGGTTTCGAAGATGAACATGAAAGAGGCCCAAGATCGGCAAAAGAGTTATGCCGATAAGAGGCGGAAAGAGCTTGTGTTTGAGGTGGGAGATAGTGTGTATCTCAAGATGGCTTTACTAAGAGGTCCGAACAGGTCCATTGCTGCGACTAAATTGAGTCCGAGGTATATGGGACCGTTCCGGATTGTGGAGCGCGTTGGACCGGTAGCGTATCGGTTGGAGTTACCCGCGGTTATGCAAGCATTTCATAAGGTATTCCATGTGTCGATGCTGAAGAAGTGTTTGCATAGGGGTGACGAGGTATTGGCTGAAATTCCGTCAGATCTCCAGCCTAATATGACCGTTGAGGCGAGACCTTTGAGAGTTCTCGAGCGGAGGGTCAAGGAGCTTCGTCGGAAGAGGATTCCGATGATGCGAGTTCTGTGGGACTGTG
>PKML01032000.1:518786-548802 GCA_002933935.1 Eutrema yunnanense
CGATGGCCTGGTTATTGGTCATGCACGGCAGATATTCCGGGTATGGAATATGGGTGATGCCGGTGTTGCCTTGCGAGGATTTACACGGATCACAGGAGGTAGGGAGGTGCGATGGCCTGGTTATTGGTCATGCACGGCAGATATTCTGGGTATGGAATATGGGTGATGCCGGTGTTGCCTTGCGAGGATTTACACGGATCACGGGAGGATTGGTTCCTCTGATGCCGATAGCTCGCAGGACTGTGTGTCTTGGGAGTGTGAGTGGCAATGTACCCAGACTCGGGAGGTTTATAGCCTAGAGTGATACGTGATACCGTGGATTCGTAAGGAGTATATCCTAGACGTAGGATATATTCCCTAGAATTGAGTGGTATGGGGGTATTGAGACTCTTATAGGTTATATTACGAGTGGAGTGGTACGGCAGATACCGGAACTCGGAGATGCTGCGGTGTCTTGAGTGCTGTGGTATGGTTGATACCTTGCGAGGTATAGTGGATATCCTGCGGGATATGGCAGATACCGGAACTCGGAGATGCTGCGGTGTCTTGGGTGATGTGGTATGATTGATACCTTGCGGGGTATGGTGGATATCCTGCGGGATATGGCTTATGCTCGGAGCTCGGAGATGCTGCGGTGTCTTGAGTGATGGGGTTGGCGTGTGTTGAGCAATAAGTACATATGATGCCGCGGTGTCATAGGCATAGAGACTGAGTGGGAAACCTCGGAGGTTGGTTTTGGACCTCGTGTGAGTGTTGAGATGGCCGGGTTGGCCAAAGATTGAGTAATCGTTGCGACGATTGAGGTTCATTGGAGATGAACGGTTCATGGGAGATGAACGGTAACGAAGATTCGAGGTCGAATCTAAGTTAGTGGGGGAGAATTGTAACGCCCGCGTTGCGGAAGAATTGATTATTTGAGAGAAATAATTAATTCTGGTTCCGGACAGTATCGATCGATACTAGGGGTATCGATCGATACCAGCCGAGATTTCTCTTTATATTCTTCTTCCTCTTCTCTTCTTGCGCGTAGAAACCATTTCTTTTGGAAGTAAAGTCTTGGTCGCGAGAGAGTGTGAGAGAAGGAGAGCGTGAGAGAGGTGGAAGCTTGGTGAAGCTTGGATCTTGCGAGATCGAGAGAGATTCGAGCTTGGGAGAAGCTTGAAGAAGAGATCGGAAGAGTTTGGTCGTGGTGAGCTAGAGGGAAGCGTGAGAGGTCTTCTAGAGCTCGATCCGTCCGATTTAAGGTGAGTTGGGACCAAAGGTTAGCAATTAAGCTTGTGTGATGCGTTGTTTAAGCTTGATTGATGATTTTCGTGGTTGGTCTTGGCGATTTCTGGGTTAGATCTCGTGGAAGGTTGTGAGTTGCAGGTGGGTATCGATCGATACCATGAGGGTGTCGATCGATACTAGGCTCTTGTCGGTGGACTCGAGTTGTGTGGGCATCGATCGATACCAGGGGTGTATCGATCGATACCAGCCGTTTGCCTGTGGGCATGTGTTTGTGTGGGCATCGATCGATACCAGGGGTGTATCGATCGATACCAGCCGTTTGCCTGTGGGCATGTGTTTGTGTGGGCATCGATCGATACCAAGGGTGTATCGATCGATACCAGCCGGTTGCCTGAGGGCTTGTGTGTTGGGTATCGATCGATACCAAGGGGGTATCGATCGATACTGGTTGTTGGTTGTGCCTGGGAAGTGTGTTGTGTGTTTATCTTTCAGGCTGTGTGTCTAGCTTTTCTTGGGATGGAATTGCTAAGCGTTGGTATAGTTTTTCATGGTGATGAATTGCTATTGTTATTGTTGTTTGTGCTTATTGTTTAGCCTGTTGTTGGGATGATCTCTCACTCAGCGTTTGGTTAGCCAAATGTTGATGCATCACTTTTGTCGATGCAGGTAAAGATAAGGTGTGATCGTGGAATCGAGGCAGTGAGGAGGGGATGATTAGGACCCGGGGTTTTATTGTTGCGTTTGTTGTTCTAGAACTGATAGCTTGTGTAAGCTGTAGAACTTGTTGTTCTTGCGTTGTATAATTATCGTTGTTTAATTATTTATGTAAAAAAAAAAAAAAAAATGTGGTCGTTTCAGGATTCATCTCTGCATAAATATCAAAGTTATTCCAGAAATAAAAGCATCAAAGAAAAATTGAAACCTAACTAATATAAAATAGATTATATACCTGCGAATTATCTCACATGATCGACAGCAATATCGGTTTTCTCTGTTGGAAGCCCACAATTGATTATTGTGATATTACGCTTCTTGAGGTTGATCACCATCCCAATCTAATGTTTGCTCTTCAATGTCACGCCATAGACCACATCCACATTGGTACCCCATACTTTACTTGGAGGCATTTTCCCGCTTGGAATTAGAAGAACATCATCAGAAAAACCATACTTTTTATCACCTTCTTTAGAATTTTTGAATCTTGTATAGCTTAATGATAGTAGATGAAAGAAGTTTTGGTTGATGAATGTAGCTCGTGAGATATGGCTGCTGTGGAAGTATGCAGCATGGTTGTTCCTTCTCCTTTCCAACAACAATAGTGTTGCCTCAACGTGCTGCAAAACAAAAATCATAAAAAATAAACAATTAGAAAACAGTCCTACTAATTTAGAAATGGCTTCCTAAATTACTTGTAGACGTTTCCTAAATAAAAATATTTTGGAAACAGTCTTACGCATTTAGGAATTCCTTACTAAAACAAAAACAAATAAAACAAAATAGTGAAAAATGTTGTTGCTGTTGTTGTAACTAAAACTCAACCACTCAAACGATGTTGACATGAACAAGTATGAGAAAAGATAGTTTTATTGACTGATTACCTCATCTGTCATATGCTTTTTCGGATCATCTAATCTAGTAAACAATGAAGCCCCTACTTGCAGGTTAGCAACTGTGATACTGCATTAATTAACTGAAACAAGTTAGTAACAGTTAAGAAATTCTATGTTATTTAGTTTATAAGATTTTCTAACCTTTGTCCTTTTTTGTCCTTCCAATCAAACAACTTTGAAAGTTTGTTGAATTGAGGTGTCATGAATGGATCAATGACTTGATTTACCTCCGGCGTTACACATAACGCCGGGTTTTTTGGCCCACGAAATGGAGTCTTGTTAGGTTTTGCTGGTCTGAGTTCACGTTCACTCCTTCTTAAGAAAACTTTATCATGCACCCTTTTTTTCTTATCAGGCAGATGCGAAGGTTCTTCCACCCTCTTTTTCTTTGCCTTCGTAACAGTGTCATCATTTTTTCTGGTTTCAGGTTCTTTCCTTTTTGATGCATGCATCATCTTTGCCTTCTCATTTGACCAAAAAAAACAAAGAAAAGTAATTAAAAGCAATCCATAATTCATGGTTAATGACGATTCATGAATGGTTTCCTAACTATGTAAAAAGCTTCCTAAATCGTGATTTTATATAACTAAATATGTTTTAGAAAAAGTTTTGAAGAAACACTACCTCAAATTTGGAAACCCAGGCTCCATTAAACCACTCCTTGGGAATCCGAATATCATCAATCAAAACTTCTTCGACTATACCAGACGTAGTAACCAAAATGCCGTGTTTCTCGTTCCTTAGTATACAATTCACTTTTTCTTCCCATCATCCGCCGTTCAGGTACACTTTCACTTCTTCCAGCAGCCTTAACTTCTTCGAACTACCTTTCAATGAAGGTAGTGGAGGTCGAATCCGTTCTTTGCTGACGGTCTCCATGACATTTTTCAGCTTCTTCTTCTTGTCTAGGAAGAGGGTCGAATACTCCACGATGTATAGATCAGAATCCTCAAGTTTCTGGGTCAATGTTCCTGAAAACCATATGCCTTCTTCAGATTTGATCTCCACAAGAGCACCTACTTGTAAATGTGGCTGCAAATACAATAAATTTTCATTAAGACTTGACAAAAAGTTATAAAATACAAGTGGAAAAGCCCTGAAATCATACCTACAAAAGTAAGAAGCCATCCTAAATCACCAAGGAATGTTACTAAATTTTCACAAATCATTGAACCAAGAATCTAATCAATGTGGATTAGCGTTTGAAACAAACAATTAGACATTTTTCACAACTGTTACTTTTAGTATTCACTAGTAATGGGAATCTTAAAGTTTTAAAACTCAAATTGACGTTTTTAGGATAGTCTTCCTGAAAAAGTAATAAGCCTTCCTAAATCACCAAAAAATGTTACTAAAATTTCACAAATCAATGAACCAAGAATCTAATCAATGTAGATTAGCGTTTGAAACAAACAATTAGACATTTTTCACAACTGTTACTTTTAGTATTCAATAGTAATGGGAATCTTAAAGTTTTAGAACTCAAATTGAATTTTTAGGATGGTCTTCCTAAAACAGTAATAAGCTTTCCTAAATCACCAAAATATGGTACTAAAATTTCCCAAATCAATGAACCAAGAATCTAATCAATGTAGATTAGCGTTTAAAACAAACAATTAGACATTTTTAAATGTTAAAAATACATGTTAAAACCCCATAAAACCTTACATCGACAGGTGAATCCTCCTGTGTTTGGATGACCTCCTCTGTTTGGGTTCCGCCATCTGCATGAAGCTCCTGCCTTTGTATTTCCTAAAGATTTGTAACAAACATAAATTCAGAAATTACAAATCAATGAACCAAGAATCTAATCAATGTGGATTAGCGTTTGAAACAAACAATTATACTTTTTTCACAAATGTTACTTTTAGTATTCAATAGTAATGGGAATCTTAAAGTTTTAGAACTCAAATTGACGTTTTTAGGATGGTCTTCCTAAAACAGTAATAAGCCTTCCTAAATCACCAAAAAATGTTACTAAAATTTCCCAAATCAATGAACCAAGAATATAATCAATGTAGATTAGTGTTTGAAGCAAACAATTAGACATTTTAAATGGTAAAAATACATGTTAAACCCCCATAAAACCTTACATCGACAGATGAATCCTCCTGTGTTTGGATGACCTCCTCTGTTTGGGTTCCGCCATCTACATGAAGCTCCTGCCTTTGTATTTCCTAAAGATTTGTAAAAAACATAAATTCCAAATCAATGAACCAAGAATCTAATCAATGTGGATTAACGTTTGAAATAAACAATTAGACATTTTTTCACAACTGTTACTTTTAGTATTCCATAATAATGGGAATCTTAAAGTTTTAGAACTCAAATTGACGTTTTTAGGATAGTCTTTCTAAAACAGTAATAAGCCTTCCTAAATCACAAAAAAATGTTACTAAAATTTCACAAATCAATGAACCAAAAATCTAATCAATGTAGATTAGCGTTTGAAACAAATAATTAGACATTTTTTAATGTCAAAAATACATGTTAAAACCCCATAAAACCTTACATCGACAGGTGAATCCTCCTGTGTTTGGGTGACCTTCTCTGTTTGGGTTCCGCCATCTGCATCGCCATCTGCATGAAGCTCATGCCTTTGTATTTCCTAAAGATTTGTAAAAAACATAAATTCAGAAATTCCAAATCAGAATGTAACGTCTTAATAGACTGAATCTAACAGCTCCAAATCTTGTTCCTAAACCAATGAATCAATCCCACTAATTAATTTGCCGATGTGAACTATAATAATAATCACAACTATTACAATAACACAGCTATTATAATAGACCATAAACCTTACCTCAACAGGTTAATTCTCCTGTGGTTGGGTCACCTCCTCTGTTTGGGTTACGCCTTCTTCGTTAATATCCTGTGTTTGTGTTTCCTTAAGATTGTAAAAACATAAATTCAAATTCAGTGAGATCCGTGTTTGGCTAACACAATGATCTTACCTTAAATAAGAATTTGTTTGCTTTACCCATTTTTTAGGAACCCTTATAACATTAATTTTGAGCTGAAAGATCTCTTGTGTATGATCAATGAGGACTGAGACTTTGTCATTCTTAATAATCATCCTGACAAATCCTCTACGCCAGTAACCATTGTGATACACAAAAACTTCTTCATTTAGAGATAAATCTTCCAAACTTACTTGATGATCATCATTTTGAATAGGTTGTGTATCCATAGAGGATCCGATCTGAGACATAAATTCTGTAATATTCTGCAAATACATTTGATACAAGTTTAGGAAGATTTCCCACTAAATGTTTAAAATACAAGAATACGAGAAATCTTACCTCTTCATCATTTGGATCTTCCAGTTGTTTCGTCTCTTGTCTTTGGACTCCGCCATTAGTATTGATTGGGATAGTTGGAGATTTGTTAGATGGATGGGTCCCACCATCTGTTTCATGATGCTACCAAAAACAAAACAAAAATGAAAACGGTTACTTGCAAGAGAAAAAAATTATTCGAGCTAAATTTTTGGTTGAAAGTTTGGTTTATTCCTCATAGATTGAGGATCATGGAGATGAAACATTCTTTGAAACTTAATAGATTGACGATTTGTATGAATACCTCCTAAACTCAGTATGGGTACCAGAAATTTTACCTCATTATTTTGATCTTCACGTTGTGGTGTCTCTTGTCTTTGGGTTCCGCTATCTGTGCCATGATGGTACAACCTAAAAAAATGAAAAAATTAATTACAAGAGAAATTTTTGTAAAGTATTTTTAGGTAGAACTTTTTGACCTAAAAACGTGATAAAAAATTATGTGTCACAAAATCTTGTTTACCTCATCATTTGTATTTGTAGGATCATATATCCCCAGCTTTTTTTCTATTTTCAGCAAGCAGGAATTAACATTACTGAACCCACTTTGAACTATCTCGAAGAGCCTGTCCAGCTTCAACACGAGCGACTCGCCCGAACCAGATGGTCTCTCTCTCACCACGTTACCAAACTGATAAGAACTTTTAGCCATTTGTTCTATCGCATCCATAATATCCACTGATTCTCTCTCCTAGTATTCTTTTCTTAACTTGTAACCCTTCTTCACAATATCCACCAATGATTCCATATCTGGATTATCTATGTCTTCCAAAAAGACATTGTCTTCTGGATCATTTGGTATGGATGGTAAGACGCATACGACTCTCAGCTGCAAAACAGAAATCAACGTTTCTAGTTGCTAACTCAAGCAAGCTAAATCAATGATATATATGATAGAGAGAAAAAAAGAGTCATTTCAAGAAGTAAAAATTTACATTATCATATCCTTATATGCTCTTAACTTGAGGAAGTGTTGGAGATTCTGTATCAGTGTATTTCTCACAGAGAAATGCCGTGTCTGGTTCCAAACTGCTCACCTTGCTAAAGGCTTCTTGCAGCAAAGGTACGGATTCCAAAATCTAGAGATGCAGAGCAAAAGGAAATCCATGCAGCTCGTATTTGTCTTTATTCAGATGCGATGGAATTTTTCGCTTAATCGAATTGAGCAGTACATCAAAGGCATCTCTTCCCCACGAGTAGTTCATCAAGGTAGTCATGTCCTGAGCTCTCTTAATTAACAGTTTCGAGAACCTGTTTCTCTTATATCTCTGGAGCAGGAGGCTCTCAATCACTATTAGCATACCCAGAGAGGACCTCTCTTCGACTTTCTCCCGTGTTATGCCACGAAGCACCTCAATTAGCTCCTCAGGTGTATGATATGTACCCCAGTCATACTTATAGTCTTCAGAGTCTTTGTCTTCTACTTCTTCACACTCGGTGCATTTCAGACCAGTTACCATATGAAATTCTCTAATCGAGAATCTCATAGGCTGAGCCCCGAAGTGAAACCAAAGCTCGATCTTTTTACTCGTCTTTAATGATCTCGAAAGCAGACAATGAATTATTTTCGCAGACAGGTGCAGATTTCTTGAGCTAAACCTCAGAACTGGTCATAAAAAAGATTCCTTTATCCTATGGAACAAGTCATCGCCGAGAATTTGTTTGACTTTGTCGATGTTTTTGTATACTGGAAAATGGGTTATTGCTGGCCCCGCATCTTGATTAGGCTCATCTCCTATTGCAAATTGGAGCTCATGGACCCTGATCCTCGTAGGCATTGAATCTTCCATTGTGTTTTCAACTGTTAAAACAGACAAACAATTAGATATTTTTCACAGCTGTTACCTTTAGTATTCACTAGTAATGGAAATCTTAACACTTTAGAACTCAAATTGACGTTTTTAGGATAGTCTTCCAAAAACAGTAATAAGCCTTCCTAAATCACCAAGAAATGTTACTAAATTTGCACAAATCAATGAACGAAGAATCTAATCAATGTAGATTAGCATTTGAAACAAACAATTAGACATTTTTCACAACTGTTACTTTTAGTATTCACTAGTAATGGGAATCTTAAAGTTTTAGAACTCAAATTGACGTTTTTAGGATAGTCTTCCTAAAACAGTTATAAGCCCTCCTAAATCACCAAGAAATGTTACTAAAATTTCACAAATCAATGAACCAAGAATCTAATCAATGTAAATTAGCGTTTGAAACAAACAATTAGACATTTTTCACAACTGTTACTTTTAGTATTCACTAGTAATGGGAATCTTAAAGTTTTAGAACTCAAATTGATGGTTTTAGGATAGTCTTCCTAAAACAGTAATAAGTCTTCCTAAATCTACTGAAATACTTAGCGACCAACAGTTAAATTATATATTTGCTCCAAACAAAACAAAAATTTGAGTTCATACGAACGATCATAACATACACGATCTACCATGCTTTATATGACATTCATGCACAGAACGGGATAGTAAGTGCCTAAAAATTTGGGATAGGCACACTACAAACCCAACAATGGAAACATTAGACATCTTCTCAAATCATCAGATCTCCTAATTATATCGATGCCCTAATAAGACGAACTTAAACTAAAAAATTCAAACTCATACTCATCTCACAACAATACCTAACATTGCCACATAAAAAAGGAAGTGAAACTGAGAGACCATGTGCTTAAGATATAAAAGACACATTGGCTATCAGCAACCTTAACACTATCAAAACCACATCATTGCAGAGGAAAACTTCAATTCAATACATATAACTCTTCCATCAAACGATTTCGATTAAAAATGAATCAAAAGAAGACAACGGAATCACCTGTAATTTGGCGATTATGCTTTGTTATTAAAATCATAGGAACGATCATAGCATACACTAGTCTTACTCATTCCGTACAAAAAGTTAACTATAGTGCTTAATCATATATATCTATTCCAAACAAAACCAGTCATCTTCTACAATCTTAGCCTATAAGATTCCCATTACTAGATTCCCATTTCTAAAACGATTTCCAAATGTAAAAGATTCCCATTTTCCAAACGAAAGTGGTTACCTTTCCTTTAGCAAATAAGCCCCAAGAGATGGTGGAATGTTCGAAAGCTTTGTCGAACTCCAAAACTACACCTGCAATTCACGAAGAGTAAACATTGAAATGTTTAATTAACTAGAACTAATGTCACCTAAATCAATGATAAGCTCAAATTAAGATAGGAGTGAGAAGACTCCCAACAGACTCGGTCTTCCTAGTTGTGCCCCTCGTACTCTTACCTACAAAAGGTTTGGTCTTCAAGGAGACCAAGTGATGTGCAAAAACAGCTCCCATGTTGACCTCTGTCTGCTTAGGCCACTCATAATTCTCGCCTGGAATGATGTCCCTAATAGCTAAGGCGAGCACCAAAGCTCAGAGACTCTCATCTTGTTCAGCTCCATCTTACACAGAAGGGTGTTGCTCATAATCCTAACCAAACAACGAAGGAATGGGTGACGCACATCCATCTGAGTGGATGTCCTAGAGTGATAAGCACCAGTCCCAAAGTGCGTCCAGAAGGTATGCACGTCAGGGTGTGAAACAGGGAGCGCAACTCTCCTAAAGGCTCTCTGAAAGCCATAAACGTCACAAATATCAGGAAGTGGTAGCCTGTATCTCACACCACGAATCATGAAGGTCAATGTACCCTTCTGCGCGTCTCTAAAGACTTCGTCTATGTAGTAAACGCGGACTGTCACCATGAACTGACGAACCAAGTCTAGGAATAGGACATACTGCTGTGTGGCGATGTGCCCAGACCAATCCTCTGAAGCAAACACTGTAGCTCACCGTCTATACCCAAACGACGCATGGTGACTCCATCAACGAATCGAGTGGGCTGCACATCAATGCCAAGCCATCTGTTGTAGTGCAACGTATCGTACTCGTCCCAGTTGTCAGAAACAGGCCTGTAGATGCAGTCTGTACTCTCAACGATCTTTCTATCTGTTTCCTCCCAAATTCTGTTGCAAGGGATCCTAGCCTTCTCGTTCCGCTTAGGCCAAGGAGTTCTACATGTGACACTAGGAGCCACAGGGTCAACAGGAGGTGGTGATGGTTTAGTCACTGGTGGTGGAGGTATTTCGCGTAAGGAAGTATGCGGAAGCTCAATGTTTGTGGACTCTCCATCAATACGCACTCTGTAGTGGTCATTTTCGAGGGTACCGTTCACTACACCCCTCCGCCATTGTAAACCATCCCAGACTTTAACACGTTGACACATGCTGAATTCCTTAGGAGGTGGGTTTGAGCTTGACACATCATCCGTTCGATTTCTCTTCCGAGTAGATATCTGCAATCAAAGACAGAGAACACAGCAAACACAGAATAAGCGCCAAGTCCAACAATCATCAACAATTTCCGCAAAATCTCATTACTGTACGCAGGGTATCGATCGATACTCAGGCGATTTTCGGACCAGAAACTCAAAATTCAGCAAATCCACAACTTCAAGCATACAATCATAAGGATGGATTCGAAATTCCTCTAGAACAACCTAGGTAAGGCAGATTATTCCAGTAAATCAAGTTCTATGAGGCAAAATTTCAAAATCCCAAACCTTGTGTCCATTGATATGCTCAATTTAATACCCTAAAGTACTAAAGCAGTTGTAATAGTATAGCTAGGGGTCGAACCACAGAAGACTCATAGAAACGCACAATAGATTATATAGAATAGAATTAAGCTAAGCCAGATGAATGTAATTAAAAGCAGTGCAGAAATTAAAAGAGTTGTATTCAATCAGGAAAATATAGGCCCAGAGTTTTTCTCAGGAAATCAATGAATGCAGATAAACTAACTAACAGGATTCAGATTTAGCGCAGTTCTAGAACTCAAATCACTAAAGTATAATTAACCAACTGTCGTTGCGAAAACTATCTAAATCTAAATCCTAGGAATTCCAAATTTCTTTGCGAATCCTAAAGTCTAAATCAGCTTTAATAATAAGTTTGATATGTTCACAAATCAATTAAACCAAATTTCTTTGCGAATAATCAATTTGCTCACCTAGGTTATCAGGTAATTAATCGCACTGTCGTGCCTAATCAATTATCCTAAGATCTAAGTTCTAGATTCGTCAACCTAGAATTAGCTATGAACACAACCTAAGCGAAGAACTATAATTCAGATGGTGAATCCTAAACAGATAATTAACCTAGCATTCAAAGAAATCCTTTATGAGAAAACCCTAAACCTAAGTGGATCTACTCAGACATGGCAATTGAATCAAAAGACATGTTTGAATAAATCATCAATAAAATAATAACAAAGGGTTCTTGAGATCTGATCTCGGACGAAGGGAAATCAGACTTGTCTCAAAACCAAAGTAAAATAAAGCTTAAAAAGGCATAGCCTAAACAGGTGGCTGAAAACTCCTATTTATAACCTAAAACACGACTTGGGGTCTTATTGTAATTATCAGAGACTTCTGGGCACTTTTGCAATTCTTCAAGTCTTGGAAAACTCGCGGGTCGTCTCTTTCTGCGATGGGTATCGATCGATACCAGGGGGTATCGATCGATACTGGCCGTGAAAACAAGTACTCAGCAACACGATCTTTAGCTCTGCTCCAAACTGCTCCAGAAAGCTCCAATACTTCCAATAATCCTCCAAACGTGCTATGACCTGTAAAAGACTCTAAAACACTACAAAACACTAGAAAGACTCTATAAAAAGGACTTATATCATGGCCTAAACAGGGTAAAAACTATGATATATCATCCATGAAGTGAAAAAGAGAAAATTGTGTGTCATACCTTACATATCGAGAGAATGGATGACAGAAATAGGAAGAGCACGAAAATCCAATAAGGTTAGACCTTGAAATCGCTCAAATCCGTGAAAGATTGAGAGATTGATAATTTGGGAGAGGATTTTCGGATGTGTATCGAATGATGGAGGCGGAGAAGAAGAAAGAAAAACCCGAGGGTTTTAAAAAAAACTTACATGCGCGATGGGGTATCGATCGATACCATCAGGGTATCGATCGATACTGAGGCGATTTGGTTGATGCAAGTTCTGTTTCTCCTCGTTTGCCTAGTTCACTGAATACATAAGACACAAAAACAAAAAAAAACAAAAAGAAAAACCTATATACAGACTCACCAGTGGGTTGCCTCCCACTAAGCGCTCGTTTAACGTCATTAGCTTGATTGTACCGTCATTTAGGTAGTGGGTGCATCATCCAGAGGCATTATGTGTCCTTCTGGAATCTCGGCTTTCGCCCAATAGTGTTTCACCCTCTGTCCATTGACAGTGAACTCTTCGCCTGAAGGATTTGTCAGGACAATCGCACCATGTGGTCTAACTTCCTTGACTGTGAAAGGACCTGACCAACGAGAACGCAATTTACCAGGAAACAAATGCAAACGAGAGTTGTACAGAAGTACCTGATCATTTGGTTCAAAGTGTCTGGAAATGATTTTCTTGTCATGGTACGCTTTAATCCTCTCCTTGTACAGCTTCGAGTTCTCATAGGCAAGATGCCTAAGCTCATCTAGCTCATTCAGCTTGATCAATCGCTTCTCAGCAGCAGACTTGATGTCAAAATTCAGCAACTTTATAGCCCATGCTGCCTTATGCTCGATTTCTACTGGAAGATGACACGCTTTTCCATACAGCAAGTGAAACGGTGTAGTCCCAAGTGGTGTCTTGTAAGCAGTCATGTAAGCCCAAAGTGCATCATCCAGCTTCACAGACCAATCCTTCCTGGTAACATTCACTGTCTTCTCTAAAATCTCTTTGATCTGCATGTTGGAAACCTCAACTTGTCCACTGGTCTGAGGGTGATAAGGAGTAGCAACACGATGGTTCACACCATACTTCTTCAGCAACCTCTCGAAAATCTTGTTGATAAAGTGAGAGCCACCATCACTTATCACAATTCGAGGTACTCCAAATCGAGGGAAATTGATGATCTTAAACAGCTTAAGGACCACCGAATAATCATTGGTTCTGCTAGCAATGGCTTCAACCCACTTAGACACATATTCCATAGCAACCAAGATGTATTTGTTTCCATATGACAAAGTAAAGGGACCCATAAAATCGATGCCCCAACAATAAAAAATCTCAACCTTAAAGATGAAATTATGTGGCATCTCATGTCTCTTACTGATATTCCCTCTCCTATGACAGGCATCGTACTGCGAAATGAAAGCATGAGCATCCTTAAACATAGTAGGTCACCAGAAGCCTACTTGAAGAACCTTGGACACTGTCTTGAAAGTGGCAAAGTGTCCAGCATAGTCGGATCCATGGCAATGAAACAAAATATTAGGTACCTCTGATTCAGCAATGCATCTCCTGTAAATACCATCAGAACAATGCTTGTACAGGTAAGGTTCATCCCAAAAGAATCGCCTTATGTCACGCATGAACTTCTTCTTGTTATATTTCTAGAGGTGCTTTGGCTCTGCATATGCAGCGAGGTAGTTGGCAATATTAGCATACCATGGTTGATCAGAATCGGCTGCAGCGACTAGATACTCTTCAGAAACACCAAGGTGTTCAACAGTCAAAACTAGTTCGGAATCGCCAGGGTATCGACCAATACCATAGGAGTGTCGATCGATACCGAGACCTGCAATTCGTGGGAATTGCTGAGTTTCTGTGAAACCCATCTGAAACTCAGTTTCAATGAAGTAGATGGATTCTTCCGGTAGTTGATAGGCACGTCTCTATGCCTTTCTTGTCCTTAACCTCTATGTCAAAACCTTGTAGCAAAAGAACCCAACGACAAAGATGAGGCTTGATATCCTTATTCTGCATCAGATATTTAAGAGCAGCATGATCCGTATGAACAATCACTTTACTCCCAATCAGGTATGATCGAAACTTCTCAAAGGAGAAAACAACTGCAAGTAGCTCCTTCTCTGTGGTGTTGTAGTTCCTCTGATCATCATCCAATGTCATGCTGGCATAGTAAATAACGTGCAGCTTCTTATCCTTCCTCTGACCCAGAACTGATCCAACAGCAAAATCCCTAGCGTCGCACATGATCTCAAAAGGTAAAGTCCAATCAGGAGGTTGCACAATAGGAGCACTCACGAAAGCCTTTTTAATCTCCTCAAAGGCTGCAAGACAATCAGGTGTGAAATCGAATGGATCTCCTTGCATAAAAGAGCTGTGAGTGGGCGAGCTAGCTTAGAGAAGTCCTTGATAAATCTTCTGTAAAACCCAACATGACCAAGGAAACTTCGAATATCCTTCACAGAAGTCGGTGGTTGGAGACTTGTCATGACCTGAATCTTGGCTTTGTCAACTTCGATCCCAGCCTCAGAAACTTTATGCCCAAGCACGATGCCATCCTGAACCATAAAGTGACATTTTTCTCAATTAAGGACCACGTGTTTTTCTTCGCATCTCTCTAGCACCTTGCACAAGTTATCTAGACAGCTCTTGAATGATGATCCATACACTGAAAAATCATCTATGTACACCTCCATAAAATCTTCAATCATGTCTGTGAAGATAGACATCATACATCTCTGAAAAGTGGTTGGAGCATTACACAATCCAAATGGCATTCTCTTGTATGCGAACGTGCCATAGGGACATGTAAAAGTAGTCTTCTCTTGGTCATCTGGATGTATCGGGATTTGGAAAAAACCTGAATATCCATCGAGAAAACAGTAGTAGGGATGACTAGCCAACCTCTCCAACATTTGGTCAATGAATGGCAATGGGAAGTGATCTTTCCTTGTGGCTGCATTCAACTTCCTGTAATCAATGCACATTCGATGCCCAGTATTAGTCCTAGTAGGAATCATCTCATCCTTCTCATTCTTCACCACAGTTATCCTTCCTTTCTTAGGAACAACGTGCACTGGACTGACCCAAGAACTATCTGAGATGGCATAGATAACTCCTGCATCTAAGAGTTTCATGACCTCTTTCTTAACCACTTCTTTCAGGTTTGGATTCAGCGTCCTCTGATGCTCAATTGAAGCCTTTGACTCGTCCTCAAGATGAATCCTATGCATGCACAGGTCCGGTGATATACCTGAAATGTCATCAAGAGAATAGCCAAGAGCTTTGCGATACTTGCACAGCTTGCTCAGCAGTAAGGTAATCTCTGCGTTGTTCAAGGAAGCATTAATAATCACTGCGTATGTGGAATTAGGACCAAGAAAACCATACCTCAGATTTGCTGGAAGTGGTTTGAGTTCCACCTTAGGAGCTTTCTCCTCGCTCCAATCTCCAAGCCCAGCAGCTTGCTTAGAACTTTCGGCCAACTCTCTTTCTGGCCGCAGGGTATCGATCGATACTAGGGGAGTATTGATCGATACTGGTGGTGTTGTATCGAGTATCTTCGAGTATTCAACAGCAACATCACCCGAATAGACCTCTGACTCAGCTGAACAGACCAATGCTCTCTCCAATGGGTCCTCAGGATGCATCTCCAGGAAGTACTCTTCAGCAATGTCACTGAAGGTATCAATAAAGAAAGTCTGCCCATCGATGGTTGGTCTCTTCATCATCTTATCCATGTTAAAAGTCATGACCAACTCACCGATGTTAAGAGCTATCTTCCCATTCCTGCAATCAATCAGAGCACCAGCTGTCGCTAGGAATGGCCTCCCCAAGATAAGAGGATCTCTGGGTTCTGAATCATACTTCAGGATAGTGAAGTCAGTTGGGATCAAGCAATTCCCAATCTTGATAGGAACATCTTCGAGCAAACCCTCTGGAAGTCTAACTGAGCGGTCAACAAGTATCAGTGAGATCCTTGTGGAAGTGAAGTCTGTCATTCCCATCCTTTTAGCAGCTGAGTATGGCATGAGGTTGACACTTGAGCCAATGTCACAAAGAGAACGCTCAAACCTGTCTGTAAAGATCGTGCAATCCAAGACAAAACTCTGTGGATCTGGTAGCTTCGTTGGAATCATGTTGGTTAAGATTGCACTGCATTCATGAGTAATCATCAGACAGCCGTCTTCAAGATTCACATTGTTGGACACCATCTTCTTGACATATCTCCTGAAAGCCGGAGAAGTTTTGATAGCATCGATGAAAGGAAGTTCAACAACCAGTTTGTCCAAAATTTTCTTGCATCTAGAGTCTTCTACCTCATTCTTAGTCTTCCCAATAGCTCTGGGATAAGGTATCCTCGGTATCTAAACTCTCTCTGCAATCGCATTAGGTATTTCCTAATAACCTTAGGTGCTGTATCGATTGCAGGTTCAGTGTCGATCGATACAGGGGTGGTATCGATCGATACACGGGACTTTGAGTTTTACAGTGAAAGTATCTTGACCGGTGTCGATCGATACCCTGGGGATTTCCAAATCCTCATCGTCAAGATCGATGAAATTGTCTGCAGTTTGGCCAACTTTTACGCCTGTATTGACCTCTTTTCCATTTCTCAAGGTGATTGCATTGATGAATGCCCTTGGGTTTTCTCATTTCCCTGGAAGAAAACCTTCTTGCCTTTTCGCAGACTCTGAAGTCTGAGCCACTTGAGTTTCCAGCTTCTTCTGATGAATACCAAGAGCATCGATCCTTCCACTCAGATCTTTGTATATAACATTCATCTTACCATTGAAGTCCACTGTTATCTGCTGCTGTTGTCCTTGAACCAGCTGTTCAAGCATAGACTCAATCTTGCTCTCTGGGGTTTTAGCAGGTATATGCTGATAAGATGAATTCCCGTAGTTCCTGGTGTAACCACTGTTCTGAGGAGAATTCTGGTTGAATTGATTCGACCCAAAACCACTCGTATTAGCATCATATTTGAATCCTCCTTGCTGGAAATTGTTGTTGAAGTTTCGGTTGTTGTTGAATTGGTTCCTCTGACCCTGAAAACCAGAACCACCAATGTAGTTAACATCCTCTACTTCATCCTCATTGATATTCTCGACTTCCTCGGTAAAATGAACTGCCTTCATCGATTTTCCAAGCAAGAGATTGTGTACTGAATCTAACTTAGCATAAACATCTGCAATATGTGATCCATCCATGTTCCCAACTTCCTTCTTGCGCTCAAAGTCTGCATTCTTGGTGCTATTGCTAGACGCCAAGTTCTCGATTAGTACGTAAGCATCATCAGAATACCTGGTGTTGAAATTTCCATTGCTCGAAGCATCCAAGGCCATTTGATACCTACAATCAATCCCTCTGAAGAAGAAACCCATCAGCTGAACATTAATGTACACATGATGTGGACAATCCCTCTGATATGATCTAAATTTCGTCCAAGCAGCCTTGAACGTCTCAATCGGTCCTTGAGAAAACTTGGAAATCTTTTTCCTAGGATCTTCGGATCGTGCATCATCGTAGAAAATTTTCAGGAAAGCAGTCTTAGTCTCCTCCCAAGTAGTCAGTGATCCAGGACGTAACTGCTTCAGCCAGTAAGTCGCATCTCCACCTAGAGAATAAGGGAAGATCTTGCAGAAGAGGTAGTCATAGGACACTCCATTGCTCTTGATGCTAGTGACCAAATCAAATCCTCGAACCTCTCAATATGATCCATGGGATGTTCATTGGAAAGACCATGAAAAGGGTGCTGACCCACAAGAGTGTAGTATCCAGGTTTCAGCTCAAAGTCATTCCTCTGAAATGGTGGAGGGCGAATCGCTCATCGATTGACATAAAACTGATCAGGCCTGTTGTACTCTCCAATTGTTCTACCACGATCAGCCACAATATTCCCTGCATTCGCAGCAACAACCTCCTCGACAACAACAGGAAGTGGAATGATGTTCCCCTCTCTATCCAATCGTTGCTCTATCTCATTGCACAATTGACCCTCTTGGTCTCTGTAAGCACCAGCTGCATCTTGAACAAAAATCACTGGATTGTTGTTCATCTCTGCTGGCTTCTTTGATTTTTTGTTTGTGCGTTCCAAAAGTGGTAGTTGCTATAATGACATATTAACTAGCGGAGTGCTCTTATTCCTTCTGGTTTCTCGATTAGGCATGCACCTGAAACACAAAAGTCAAGAACGTAAGTAACACAAATCCACGACAGGTATCGACTGATACTACTAGAGTATCGATCGATACTAAGGCGAACTTAGTCGAAGTTCTAAAACTAAAATCTAATGGCGAATTGAGTCCGCGACAACGGCGCCAAATTTGATAAGCTCAAATTAATACCCTAAAAGTACTAAAGCTTTGTCGATTGTAATACTTAGGGATCGAATCCACAGAGACTCAAGGAAACACACAATAGATTCTAAAATTTGAATTAAGCTAAGTGATCAATTGAATTGAAAGCAAATACGCAAATTAAACGAGTTGTAAGTTTGATGGAAGAAAGATAGGTTCAGGGTATTTCTCAGGAAATCAATAAATGCAGATAAACTAACTAATCAGGGTTCAGGTTACGCACGGCTCTTGAACTCAAATCACTAAAGTATAGTTAACCAACTCTCGTTGCGAGAATTATCTAAGTCTAAATCTTAGAATTCCAAATCTCTTTGTGAATCCTAAAGTCTAAACCAGCTTTTAGTTCAAGATTGATTTGTTCACAAAACAACTAAACCAAATATCTTTGCGAATAGTTATCTTGCTCACCCTAAGTTCTATCAGGTTTCTCAATTGCACTCTCGTGCCTAATCGATTAACCTAAAATCTAAGTTCTAGGTGATCAATCTAGAATTAGCTTTGAGAACAACCTATGGTGAATAACTAATTTAGATTATGAACCCTAAACAATAAATCAACCTAGCATTCAAAGAAATCCCTTGTGAGAACCCTAAACCTAACAGAAGATCTACTCAGACATGGAGATTGAAACAATAAACATGACTGAATAAATACTTGAATAAATAATAAGAAAGAGAGTAGAACAAAGGTTCAAAATCTTCTATCGGACGAACAAAGTTTCAGACTTGTCTCCTTCAAAAGCTCTCTCACCAAAAAACCAAAGTAGAATAATGCGTAATGAAAGCGTAGCCACCAAAGTGGCTGTAAAACCTAAATAAATACTACTAAACACGTTTTGGGTCTTCTTGTAAATAATAAAGTCTTATGGGGCAATTTGCAGTTCCTCAAATCTTTAATAAGTCGCGATCCTTCTGTTTTTTAGATAGGTATCGATCGATACCATAAGTGTATCGATCGATACTCGGGCGATAAATCGGTGTCTCAGCTACAGGATCTCTGCTTGACTCCAAAATGCTCCAAAATGCTTCAATATCTCCAATAATGCTCCAAACATACCTAAAACCTAAAAAGATTCTAAAAAACTCCAAAATACTAAAAAGACTCTATAAACAAGACTTATATCATGACTTAAAACGGATAAAAACCATGATATATGAATCAATCTCTGATCTCAATCGACATAAGCACTAGAGATACAAACAAAATCTCTACATAATCCACCAACAATTTCTGGGTCCATATTTTGAAACCTTGTCGGTGAATATATGATTAAGCACATTAGAAATAGAATAGAAACTGTAAACACGTGATTTGGAAATAAAACTCAGGACTAATTTTCATTTATGGTTTTGAGACAAACAATAGAACACGAATGTGTGTGTGTGTGTGTCTAATCCCTAGAGGATTCCATTGTTCGATCTGGAATTTCCAAAAAGATTATCGAAGCTTGAAGAAACATCATATGGTTTTGAGACAAACACGAGTGTGTGTGTCTAATCCCTAGAGGATTCCATTGTTCGATCTGGAATTTCCAGAAAGATTCTCGAAGCTTGAAGAAACATCATATGGATTACGAACTTTTCATTTACAAAATCAATCAAAAACGAAAAGCCCAAATAGAAAACGACAAAGCGAAAGAGATTCTTTTTTTGCCATTGATGGTAATGGCTCTGCTATCGTAAGACACAGACGCATAAACTGAAGAGGCGAGGAACCCTAGTAGAACCAGAGCAGAAACTGCCGCCGTAGCCACATTCGTCATGGCATTAGATTTCAAACCCATACCGGAGACTGTTGAGAGCAAAAGCAAAGTATAGGAATCGCCACCAACCGGAAATAAGAGACGAAAGTCGCCGAGAATCCAGAGATCGAGCAGTTTTTAACTCCAATACTTTTGAAATCCCAAAAAAATTTAAAATTCCTTTTGAAACAAAATTTCGATTTAGGGGTTGAGTTTTTCGGATCCAAGATGATAAAATACCTTTTCGCGATAAAAAAAAACTGAGCCCAAAAAAGTCTAACGACGGATTTGTAGCTCCGACGACGATATGTCGCAGATGACGGCGATGATTGGAGAAAGATTTTTCTGATCGGAGATGAAAGGTTTTTCTGATAGCGTGAAATTAGGTAGATGAAGTCTTTGATCCTCTTTTTGTCATTTTCCCTTTAATGAATCCTCTTTTTGTCACCTTCTAAATGAGGATGCCAAATTGTGGGTTTAATTGGAATTGGTGGATTGTATCAAATTATTGTGGGTGGGCATGGATATAGGGATGTCAATCGGGCTAGTCCAGCACGACCCGATTCGAAACCCGTAAAAGTCGCATATATTTGAGCTCAACCCAGTCCGGCCTGGCCCTAAAAAAATCGGGCTATATTATAAAGTCAGGCTCGGACATGGCTCAAAAGCTTTTCTTTATAAAGACAAAAATTCACAATTCTCAAATAAAAAATAATTAAAGCAAAATATTTATCAAAATAAATCTAAATTAAAATGTATTATATCAAATCCAATTAAATTTAAAAACAAAAGTTTGACAAAAAAACAAAAAAATTCAAAAAAATTGTATTACCAAATAAAACATAAAATCAAAACACTTCAAATCTAGGTAGTAGGGTTTAGATTAGTATCTCCTTCATCGTCTTCTAAATTATTATCACCATCAAGAGTTACATAAAAAAGTAAAATAATATTGAGCTTTGACATGTATAAATCATATAGAAATGCCATAGAAAGTCTATAGATAATTATTTTAAAAATAAAAAATAAATATGGATGAATGTAAACACATCCAACCAAGTGTCTGTACAAATCAGTGCTTCAACGTTTCTTGGTATAAGACGGTTTCTATATTTATCCAAAGCATGTACACCAATACTAAATGTGTAAACTCTCAATATTGAAAACAATTTTGTTTTTGGGATTTATAGTAAAACACACAATTAGCAAATTAGGGTTTTGATCAACGAACAAATATATAGAAAATATGTCAAATTATTATGTTTAGAAAGATAAAATTTTAAATAAAATCTCTAAATAATTAAAATGTAAAGTTTTAGACTTTTCGGGTTAATCCGAGTCTGATCGGGCTAAGCCCAAAAAATACACTAACCCGAATGGGCTTAGCCCGAAAGCCCCGATATTTTTTGGACTTATATATGTAGGTCCTAGCCCGGTAATTTTCAGAGCCGTGCCGAACCGGCCCTCAGGCTTTGGCCTAAATTGACATCCCTACGTGGATATATATGATTAGATCTGGTAATTACGAGAATTCATTAAAACTAACATGATAACCACCTTTCTGATTTTAAAAAAAAAATTCAATAAAAAATTAGTTACACTCAGCATTTGATACGTCGATATCTCATCTAATCTCCAAATCAACGAAAAACCCAAAAAAGGGAAAAAAAAAAAAAAAAAACAATTCCTGAGCCAAATTGATTACACGATCTTGCGGATTCTCGATTCGAAGAGATGTACCAGTGGAGGAAATTCGACTTCTTCGAGGAGAAATACGGAGGCAAGATACCTGAGGATGTCACGGGAGAGATACAATGCTGTTCCAGTGGCCGTGGCAAAGTCGTCATCGGCTCCAATGACGGATCCGTCAGCTTCCTCGATCGCGGCATCAAGTTCGATTCCGGTTTCCAAGCTCACTCTTCCTCCGTTCTCTTCCTTCAGCACCTCAAGGTTCCCCCCAAATTCTCTTATTCATCCATTTTTTGTGTTGTTGATGATCCCGTTCATCAATTTTACAATCTCCAGTAGGTTTTGCTGTTTTCTCGCCACGAAATTTGATTCCGAGACTCGCTTGACCTGTCGTTGTTACACTGAATCATCAACGAATTTGGCTTTCAATTTGGTTGTAATTTCACTTTTCTTTGGCTTTGTGTTTTGGAAATCGTGTCTCAAATGCAATGCGTCTGTTACCAGTTGTGAATCCGTTCATCAGTTTTACGAATTTCCAGTAGATTTTGCTGTTTTCCCGCACGAAATTGCCTCCGGGAACTATGAATGTTTCTCTAGATTTAGCTTCAGTTTGGTTGTGATTTTGGCTCAGTGTTGTGGATGTTTTTCTTTTTTAAGCTAGAATTGATTTCCTCTATGTTTTTGTGTTTGGGATAATAGCAAAGGAACTTCCTTGTCACTGTCGGAGAAGATGAACAGATATCGCCGCAGCAGTCAGGGATGTGCCTGAAGGTATTTGACCTCGACAAAGCGCAGGAGGAAAGCACAAGTTCCTCGGCTCCCGAATGCATTGGTATCCTAAGAATATTCACCAATCAGTTTCCTGAAGCTAAGGTAGAAATGCTTATCTCTTTTCCATTTTAATATGTTTATATGGTTGAAATTTTCTTGATGGGAAATCATGTTTAAATGCAGATTACTTCTTTTCTAGTCCTGGAGGAAGTTCCACCCATATTGCTCATAGCCATTGGGTTAGATAATGGATGCATTTATTGTGTCAAAGGGGACATTGCACGAGAGCGTATCACCCGATTTAAGCTTCAAGTAGACGGAGTTTCGGACAAAAGACGATCCCCTATCACAGGCTTGGGGTTCAGGATGGATGGTCTTTCGCTTCTTTTATTTGCCGTAACTCCAGACTCGGTGAACTCGTTCAGTCTGCAGGCGCAGCCGCCTAAATTGCAGACTTTGGATCATATTGGGAGTGGTGTGAATACTGTTACAATGAGTGACCTTGCGGTATATACTTCTACTAGTGACCCAGTTTGTCTTCTTTTGTTGATTTTAGAAATTATGTTATTCTTGTTTTTTCTAGACAGTTGAAGCATGTTGTGTTCCACAGGAATTAATAGTTGGTCGACCTGAGGCTGTTTATTTCTATGAAGTTGATGGACGTGGTCCTTGCTGGGCTTTTGAAGGAGAGAAAAAGTTCATGGGGTGGTTCCGTGGCTACCTTTTATGTGTCATCGCTGACCCAAAAAATGGGACGAATGTTTTCAATGTCTACGACCTCAGGAATCGGCTGATAGCATATAGCCTAGTCATTGATAAAGTCTCCAACATGCTCTGCGAATGGGGAAACATAATACTTATAACTGCTGACAAATCATTATTGTGCGTTACGGAGAAGGATATGGAAAGCAAGTTAGATATGCTGTTCAAGAAAAACCTGTACACAGTGGCGATTAATCTTGTCCAGAGTCAACATGCCGATGCTGCTGCTACTGCCAATGTGATGAGGAAGTATGGAGATCATTTATATGGCAAACAGGACTATGACGAGGCTATGTCTCAGTACATCAACACGATTGGTCATCTTGAACCATCATTTGTGATTCAAAAGTTTCTGGATGCACAGAGGATCTACAATCTTACTAATTACCTGGAGAAGTTGCATGAGAAGGGTCTAGCATCAAAAGACCACACAACTTTGTTGCTAAACTGTTACACAAAACTGAAGGATGTGGAAAAGCTGAACACGTTCATTAGAAAAGAAGATGGCATTGGCGAGCTCAAGTTTGATGTGGAAACAGCCATTAGGGTCTGTCGTGCAGCTAATTACCACGAGCACGCCATGTATGTTGCTAAAAAGGCAGGAAAACATGAGTGGTATTTGAAAATTTTGCTTGAAGACCTTGGAAACTACGACGAAGCCCTGCAATATATTTCGAGTCTTGAACCCAGTCAAGCTGGAGTTACAATAAAAGAGTATGGTAAGATTCTTATAGAGCACAAGCCAAAAGAGGCAATTGATATACTCATGCGACTTTGCACCGAGCAAGGAACTTCGAATGGTGTGTACCTGTCCATGTTGCCGTCACCTGTGGACTTCATCAATGTGTTTGTTCAGCATCCACATTCGCTAATGGATTTTCTTGAGAGATATATTGAAATTGTGAAAGATTCACCTGCTCAAGCAGAAATCAATAACACACTCTTGGAGCTATACTTGTCCAGGGACTTGAATTTTCCATCAATCTCTCAATCAGAAAATGGTTTAGATCAGGACTTCACAGATCAATCAGTGTCTAAAGCAGATTATGAAAAGAGGAAAATTGCTGATTCAAAGGATACAATGGAGAAGGATTTTATGGAAAGACAACAGAAGGGACTGGAGTTGCTTAAAATGGCATGGCCGTCAGACCAAGAGCAACCACTCTATGATGTTGACCTTGCTATAATTCTTTGTGAGATGAATTCGTTCAAGGAAGGGCTTCTGTATCTGTATGAAAAGATGAAACTTTATAAGGAGGTTATTGCGTGCTACATGCAGAATCATGATCATGAGGGACTGATTGCGTGCTGCAAAAGATTAGGTGATTCTGGCAAAGGAGGGGATCCGTCTCTTTGGGCAGACCTTCTCAAGTATTTTGGTGAAATTGGAGAGGACTGCACCACAGAGGTGAAGGAGGTTCTTACTTATATTGAGCGGGATGATATTTTACCTCCTATCATTGTTCTTCAGACACTGGCAAAGAATCCATGCCTCACACTGTCTGTCATCAAAGACTATATAGCCCGGAAACTTGAACAAGAATCAAAGATAATCGAAGAGGACCGGCGAGCTGTAGAGAAGTATCAGGTTGGTAGTTTCATCATCAATACATTTTTATTCAAGTAAACTAGAAAAATTCTTATCCAAAAGCCGTTTGTATATCACATTCCTAATCAGGCATTTGAACGGTGCAGGAAACGACTAAAAACATGAGAAAAGAGATTGAAGACCTCAGGACGAATGCCAAAATATTTCAACTTAGCAAATGCACCGCTTGCACTTTTACATTGGACATCCCTGCTGTACATTTCATGTGTATGCACTCGTTCCATCAACGCTGCCTCGGTGACAACGAAAAAGAATGCCCCGAGTGTGCTCCCGAGTACAGATCTGTGATGGAAATGAAGAAAAGTTTAGAGCAGAACTCGAAAGACCAAGATATGTTCTTCCAGCAAGTGAAGAGCTCAAAAGACGGGTTTTCTGTTATTGCAGAGTACTTTGGGAAAGGAATCATCAGCAAAACTAGTGACGAAACAACTAATTCTCTTCACTCCTGAGGGTAACCACTAAACTCAATCGCAATTAACTCAGAGAATTCCCCTTTTCTACTTTGATCTAGTCATATCAAATGAGAAGATATAATTACAAAACAACAATACTTGGAAGATAGATTTTCTCATTTATCGATCTGTCTTTTCAGGGAAGGCGGCTGAAACATCTCAACTCAAGTGAGGCTGACATTAACTGTGTGGGATGTGTGTATCTGTGAAATGTGAGGTATCCTTTCTACTTTACGGCTAAAGATATTATGTAAGAGTGAGTTGCTAGTGAAGTCGGGGGCTGCCTTTATGCGTCTTCTTGTTTGCCTTTCTGAGAATCTGTGCAAGAGGGAGTTGCTAGTGATGCATACATATCAACGAGTTAAAAAGTTTGTTTTTGTGTATGTTTTGGTTTTTAAGTATATTTTGGAACTCCACAAACTTAAAAGGAGTTATACAGTAAATAGGTTGTTGTGTATTGTTTGCATTTGAATCCAATGGCGTAAGAGAGATGCGAGGTAAGTAACAGTGTTTGTCCAAACTCTTAATCTATGATATGTGCAAAACCAACTATGCTCTCGACATTAATTTGGTTGTGTCCGGTAAAACAACAAGACTTTCTCCTTCATTTCCATTACTTGATTTTGCACTCAGCCTTTTTTTGTGTCCATCGAAATCACTCACACAAAAAGAGCATAAAGCTACCCAAAGAAGATCTTGTTAGATCATGTTCAAATCAAAACCCATGGGATAATAATAAGAGTTTTTTTTTGTTTTTCATCTAAAAGATTTTATTCATATTCGATCCAAGGATTTACACAACGCCGACCGAGGTAAAAAACCTCGCCGGATAATAATAAGAGCTATCAATTCTTTTTTTCAACAAGTCATTTATCAAATATCATTGTCCTTGTGGAACTATATTTTGAGGATGGCAAATCCTTAAAATGAGGGTTTGAGGGTTCATTGCTCCAATTGTAAAACTTCAAATTCATTTTTAAGAGAATTTGTATTTTGCATTATGGTCCTCAATATTCACAATTATTAATTATGATGATAAAATTTTCATAAATAAATATAAAACACATAAAAAATTCCAAGCACTATTAATAAATAAAAAGCTACACAATAATAGAAAATTACATATAAATAATAGGAAATAAAACACACACCAACCAAATTATAAAATTACATGTAAAATATCAAAATTATTCAATAAAGCTATAACCATAATGCTGCCATATATGATCAATGAATGCATTTCGAAGTGATAAATGAGCTTTTTTTTTTTATATGTAGATTACAAGCTAAAAATTGTTGAAATCGGACATTATCATTTATTGCCATTTCAACTGTTGTCGATGAAAGCACCAAATTTTTATGGGCAGTTTTTGGTGATCTTGGAGGTTCGGGATCAAATTTACCTGATTATTAGTATTGTAGTACGGTTTATTTTGTGTAATATTTATGTTTTTATGTAGCTTTAATTTGTTGATTTACTTTGTGTGTTGATATATTTTTATCATGTAGAGACCTTCATGCCACTTTTACCGAAGGAACTCTTACTGGAGCTGCACCAACGACACCAGGCCTCCAACCAGCTGAGAGAGAGCACTTTCACTGTTTAACCTACCATGAAAAAGACAACAGTCGAGCCAGATTGCCTTTTACTCGACCAAAAACAGGAGTTGCCCTTATAAGGCTCTACGGTCCACCCGATAAGGCGTATGTGTCAGAAACGATGTGTTGCAATCCAAACCCACCAAAGCCTGACCCGTTCACAACCCGCCACACATACTAGATCCTCTTATGGACCAAACCAACTGAAGACCCAACATGGATCGACCCGGATCCACCCCAAGACGTGAAGACCTTCTCGTGGGTCACTTTGAGGCCAACTAAGGAAAGTCCGAGTTGTGATCATATCCGCGACTCATCCTCACGTGTGTTGAAGACTACTGAAGCTACCACGGAGACAAGACTACCAGATAATGCAAGGACATCATTAGACATGAAGCCATGTCGTTTTGGCCAAAGACTTAAGTTACTTTCCTTTTCCGGCAATACACGCACCTCAACTCAACAAGGTGAGCTCTCTTCATCTAATCTTGAACGTTCACTCACACTAGCTGATCCTAGACGTCCATTCAACCAAGAAGACCTAAGAAGCTTCTCATTCACATCAACCTTCACACGAGCCGTTTCTCCTTTAATGCCTAACGGCTAGCAGAGCATCAATGGCGAAGAGATTATGTTATCTTTGATTTATTCTCGTTTCCTTTTGAAATTTATGACCGTTTGGTCTTGTCTTTGTCGAGTTCTATATAAGCTCTTTTCTTTTGTTCTTTGTAATCACGCTTAAATCAATAGAAATTTCAATTTGTTTTTGCTTCAAAACTCGAATGTTTGTAACAAATTATGTTCTTGCGAATTCCTTGTGTTTTGTGGAATCAATTTACTTAGGTGTCTCATCAATAATTTCCAGAATTGCAAAAAGAAAAATAGATGTTCTATACACACATAAAAATTAGTCTCAATTAATTTCCGATCGTCTCTCGCCCACGACGTCAAAGTCACCGTCTTTCTCCAACGGCGAAGTAGTGGGTAGTGTTGCGACATAATAAAATTAACAATCAAATTAACAAAAGCCAAATATAGATACTCCACCATGAAAGCCAAATAGACAGTCTATGTGTTATATATAGACCGACGCTTTTTACTACATTACATATCATGGTTTAGATTGAAAATTACAAATTTTTACATTAATTAGAATAACAAGTTTGTAAAATAGTATAGACTTGATAAGTAGAATAGACGGGGAGATGAGAGGAGTATAATATGGGGAGGAGAATGAATATAATGATATATTTTACATAGACATTCTATACATTTTGTCATTTTTTTATTCAAAATGTTTATCAAAAGCAAAATTATAAAAAATAGTTGTTTTATACACACGTAGAAATTAGTGCCTAATATTGAAAACACTAAAATGATGAACACTCTTGTTACATAGAAATTAGTCTCCATTAACAAGGCAACATTCTATACAAATAGAATGTTGAAAACAATTTTTTTTTCTGCCATAGCAGATGTAATTGAAGATTCTAAGTTTTTGTGTGGCTGGTAACAAAGCAATCAAAGCAGCAAAGGAGAGAAAATTTTGTCGCATGTAGGACATGCGCAAATCAGTATAGACAGTCTATGTGTTCTATATAGACTAACGTTTTTAAATACATTACATATCAATGTTTGAATATTTTTTACACTAAAAATTAGAGATCTTTATAATTTTGTCAGCCATTGCAGATATAACTAAGGATCCAAAGTTTTTGCGTGTCTAGTAACAAAGCAATCAAAGCCATAGTGGAAAGAGTTCTACATTTATAAATCAGCATCTGAAAAAAAAAAAAGGCATTCTATACAATTATACTTTCTCTTCTTTTTCAAAAAAGCGCCGAAGAAAACAACAAACCCAACCTGCTTTCGTGTCAATGTGCATCATGGACGTTTCATCGCCGAGAATCCACAAGTCGTTGTGTTACTCGACAGAAGAGCTGAGCATCCACTTACTCGGATCTTTTTGACTCACTGGAGAAAAGAGCTCGCTGTCAACAGAAAAGCCGAGTTTGGTTGTCCTGGTGATGGAGCAGCTTTTGATATAGTAATGCCGGTGAGAGTATCAAACTTGGAGACCCGATGTTCGATATAGCCAGCGCCGGTAGAGTAGGAGCAAGTCAGGGGGACGAAAGAAGTCGACGGCGGTGGAGAAGAGGTCGGTGACGAGATACGCATAGGCAGAGGACCTTGAAGGACTCCAATCGCGGCACCCTTCCGATCGATCTACGAATCCATAACCATTATCACATAAATCCACCTACCTTGATCCGTAAGCATTTCTCTAACAACCTATATTCTAGCACGAATATGTGCCTCGACTGGGCTTCTTATTCAGCTTCTCTCCTCGGCTGGGCGCCGCGACGGATCGACATATGGCGAAGTTGTGTTGGGACAAGTATCCGAGTTGGGTGAGGATGGTGCTTTGGATTATTACTTTGATCGGAGGCGCCGAAGAGAGAGAGATTTGTGAGAATTATTTGTACGGAGAAGCGACAATAAGGAAAACTAGGTAATTGCTATGTTGATCCTAATTTTGTGTATTAGAATATGTGAATGTTATCTATATAAATATAATTATAAAAACAGTAGTTGTGTCTAGGAGAAAAGCGTATATCTACTATTCGAATCAAGACAGACTGTTCAGACTTGGTGTAAATGATTGAAAATCCGATGGACGGGCCGGTATTCTCCTAGGAATTAGATTCTTTCTACTTTCTTAGAAATGCTTTTGAGAATTTTAGCATTGTCCATATTCCACGTGCGTTAAATGTACGTGTCGATTCTCTTACACAAAAAGTTCGAGCACAAGGTATTTTATTTTCTCATGTAAGTCAGACAGAGTCGGTAGGGATTGTTCTACGGAACCACTATCTTACCGGCCAAAACTTGATTTAATCAGATGGGTAGTTGACAAAAAAAAAAATTGTAAAAACATTAGCACATACTATATTTGCAACTTCAAAATTATGTGATGATTACATAATTTCAAATAATAGCTATAATTGCTTTTGTGTTATGACACAATTGCAAATATACAGACTGATTATAAAGTTTTTTTTTTT
>PKML01032116.1:4051-19877 GCA_002933935.1 Eutrema yunnanense
ATAATTACAAGAAGACCCCAACTCGTGTTTTAGGTTATAAATAGGATTTTACAGCCACTTGTTTAGGCTATGCTTTATTTTCTAAGCTTTATTTTCTATACTTTGCTTTGAGACAAGTCTGAATCTCCCTTCGTCCGAGATCAGATCTTAAAACCTTTTGCTATTCTTATTTTCTATTTATGATTTATTCAAACATGTTGATTGTTTCATTCTCCATGTCTGAGTAGATCCACTTAAGGTTTAGGGTTTTCTCATAAAAGTTTTCTCTGAATGCTAGGTTGATTAGTTTATAGGATTCACCATCCGAATTAGTTCTTCGCTTAGGTTGTGTTCAAAGCTAATTATAGGTTGACGAATATGGAACTTAGATCTTAGGATAATTGATTAGGCACGACAGTGCGATTAATTACCTGATAGAACCTATGTGAGCAAATTGATTATTCGCAAAGAGATTTGGTTTAATTGATTTGTGAACATATCAAACTTGAACTTTAAAGCTGATTTAGAATTGAGGATTCGCAAAGAGATTTGGAATTCCTAGGATTTAGATTTAGATAATTCTCGCAACGACAGTTGGTTAATTATACCTTAGTGATTTAAGTTCAAGAACTGCGCTAAATCTGAGTCCTGTTAGCTAAATCGTCTTGGATTCGGTATCTACTCATCCATAGAGTGAGACGAATTTTGAAGCTTCTCCATGCTTCATCTTATCGTTGACTTCCTTTTCGGGCATGGTTGAAATCACGTTAAAAAATCTCTTCGGGTTATCTTCTACTCTTCCGGGTAAAGATCCGTTCGGTCTCTTGGTGGAGTCCGCGGTTTGAGAGACTTGCATATCCAACTTCTTGACATGGGTCGAAAGAGATTCAAATTTCCCATTCAAGTCATTATACGTACAATCGACCTTGATGTTAAAATCTTTGACCGTCTTCTCGTTGCTTGGAGCGAGTGGTTGAATCGATTGCTCGAGCTTCGCTATTTGGGCAGCAAGTTGAGTGTTAGACATACCTTGTTGCTGCGTATTCGAGTTGTTGTAAGGCGCGACTTGAGCATTGAAAGGCGGTTTTGGTTGGAAGTTCCCATTTCTGCCATAGTTCCTGTTTTGTAACCGGTTTTGGAACGACTTGGATTGTTGACGGTAGGGCTGGTCTTGAGAGTTCTCTACATTCTCATTACGATACGAGATATTGTTGAAGTTGGCATTGCGGAAGTTATTGTTGAATCCATTGTTGAAGCGGTCTTGGTAAGATCCTTGCGCTCCGACATAGTTAACTTCTTTTTCTTGAAAATACGAGCCGTTGTTGTCGGGTTTATAGTAAGCATCATTCTCGCCTCCATTGATAGCTTCACAAGCATGCACTTGGCGATTTTGGTTCTTGAGAAGTTGATTCATCATGTTCTTTAGCTTGGCTATCTCCTTAGATTCTGATACATTCGATCTAGTCGATCTATCGTAGTCGGGACAATTGTTGCTATTAGACATAGCAAGATTTTCGATGAGAGCTCTTCCTTGGTTTATGGTCTTTATCGAAAAGTCTCCATTGCTAGCCGTGTCGAGAAAAAAATTGATATTTCGGTAATAATCTTTGGTAGAAAGTGTTGAGCAAATTCGGACCGGAGAAACCATGATGAGGGCAATCTCTTTCGTAGTATTCGAAACGTTCCCACGCTTCATGGAAAGATTCCACCGTTTGTTAATGAAAACTTTGGATTTTATTTCTCAACGAGTTTGACCTCGACTTTGTGTATAAATGACTTAGGAAGACGTATTTGCCCTCTTCCCAATTAGTGATAGACCATGTGGGCAAAGATTTCAACCAACGGTGAGTTTATCGGCGAAAAAAGGAAAAAACTTACACTTCATATAATCGGCGGGAACTCGGTTTGTTCTCGTCGTGCTACAAATTTCTTCGAACAACTCGATGTGCTACATCGGGTGTTCAGTAGTAAATTCATGAAATTGGTTTTGCTTTATCAAAGCAAGGATTTGAGGGTTGATCTCAAAATTGTTTCTATGAGGTAGAGGAAGTTGTATGGCAGCTCGGTTTTGGAAGTGTTGATATGGTACATCAAAATCAGCGATGGTGCGGTTACGCGCTTGTCTCCTCGGAGGATTAGCGGGTAAGACAGGATGGTTGGCGTTATCGCCATTAGGAGGAATTGGTGGATTGACTTGAGCATCGTTCCTTGGTGCTTCACGATCGACGGGAAGTTGTCGTCTTGGATTTTCAGCATTTCGGTTTTCATTTTCTTCGGGGTCGAGAAGTGGCTGGTTATTATCACCATGGACAGCCTCTCGGTCATCTTCGTGATCCGAAGCATCACGGTCATTCTCGTGATCAAGGTTTACACGATTTAGTTGATCTTCCGGACGGTCATCTCTTTGGCCATCCTTAGCGTTCTTTTGAGTCTTATGAGTTCTCTCTCGTGTTTGTCGATATCGTCTAGTTGCGGTACGATTATCTAGGAGTTCTCCTAGTGATCATGCACATAAGAATAAAAGACAAATATAAAGAAGAATTTTAGAAGAGAAACAAAAAGCTTGAAAATCAAAGTCGTCTAGAACAGAAATTAAAATACGAAATCAAGAGGTTTATCAACCGAGATCAGAGTTTGAAAGGAATGAGAAATTTTGATAATTTCGACCAAAAACGATGTGCTGAAACATTGGGAAATTTCCTCCTTTGGAAATCCTAGAGGCAACTCTGAGTTCTTTTCTTGGTAGGGATAAGTAAAACAACGTCGCTTAGATGAAAATAATAAAATTCTAAAACCTAAGCGATGGATGATTACGTGAGCCCACGGTCACCTTATCTTTGTTAAAAGATGTAAATACTACAAGTCCATGCTTGTGAGTTTTTATCACATGAGGAAAAGCCAATTGTGGTAGGTGAGCGCGGAGAATTAAGGCGACTCCGGTTCTCATTATTTTTAATAAAAAACGATGAATATCGAGAGGGGAACCTTAGACCGCGGGCCTATAATCTAGAATCAGCTACTACACAAGGAAAGAAAAAGTCAATGGTTGACAAGCTCTTCACTTCGATAAGCGACAAGCTCGATTAAGCTTACAAAAGTTTATGATCATGTCATCACCTTGTTGGTACAAACGAAATATCGACAGAGATGAAAGAGAATTAGATCTCTCAAAAGATTGTTGGTTAAATCCTTCGATTCAAGGACGGATTAGCTCGCTCTAAGAAATACTAGTTTCCACAAGGAAATTGAGGTCAGAACCAAAAGAATCCTGGCCCACTCTGGTCCACAAGGAAAGAGTTAATTCTCTCGAAAGGAAGATAGCCGAGAAAACAGCAACGAGCTCACGTTCATTCATTTGAAGAATAAAAAAAAAAGACGTAAACTCTTACTCACCAGGTCAACTTCGGAGATCTATATATATAAAATAAACTTTTCTCTCTTCTCATGCTGTCATCTCAGCATCCTAAAAATTTAATACACATACTAAATAAATATATTAATTATAAATTTGGTTCTAACATTATGAAAAGAATTTGAAAAGGCATTATTCATATTCTAAATTAAACCAGAAAATAATAAACTTATATGAATATAGTTCTTTGAAATAATAACAGGTTTAATAAATTTGGTTATCATAATATATTTCAACTTTTATAAATATTTAATTAGGTTAAGTTGTATCGCAAATATTAAAAAAAAACTAAAATATCAAACAAGTCCTAACAATTAAACAAATAAGTTAAATATGTAACTAAATTCATAAAGCAAAATATAAGTTGGCAAGTTTTACATCTAATAAAGAGACAAATAAATAAAATTTAGGTATACTTAACATAATAATTGCAATTATACATAACTATGAAAAAGAGAATAAGAGCCAAAAAAATTAAGAAACATATTAAAAGTATTTACACAAAAATATAAATTAAGTTTGAAAATTTAAGATCGTTGTGTTTTGTGATATTATTTTTAACAAAAAAAATAAAAATAAATGTAACTACAACAGGAGAAGAAAATAAAAGCTTTGTATATGCAAAATATATATCATGTGATGTAAATATATTTCAATTCTCATAATAATTACCATCCATTAATACAATAGTTTTCCCTAGAATTTGAAAAGACATTTACTTAATAGAAGATAGATTATATTGAATTAATCTAAAGAAATTTCAATTTAATAATTTACTTTTATCAGTTTATTTATATAGTTTAGAAAAACTATAGAATTTAGTGTTTATAAATTATGGATTAGATTTATTCTAAATAAAATCAAACAAATGTTGTGACTTCAAACAATCAGTTATATATGGAAATCTTTTTCAACAAAAATAAAAGAAAAATAGATTTAGGAATCACAAACATATTGCACACATAAATAGGGTTAAAATCATACATGAAACACTCCAAAAATAATAACTTCACATGAAACAAAAAAAAAAAAATTATTATGCAACTTTAAAATGTAAATATCTTCCTTTTAAAAAACTCAACTAATTGCATAAAATTGATCACCAAAGAAAAAAAAAGATGTAAAAATGTATACCATCCAATAAATAAACACATAGATGATCATAAATTAAAAAAAAACAAAAATAAATACACAGATCTTAAGCTGATAGAGATAATTAAATTAACTACGAGACCAAATAAAATAAAATAACATTAGATTAAAAAAAATTGTTTACCATGTCCGCGCGGATCACACCCTTTGTGATTGAAATTGAAAGTAAAATCTCACCGGCGATGGGGGAAGATATCGTAGAAGACGAGGGTTTTAGAGCAGTGGATAATTTTTTTTTACAGGATAATCATATTCACAAGAACTCTCTCTCTCTCTCTCTCTCTCTCTCTCTCTCTCTTTCTAAATGTTTGAATCGACGCTCGACCCCATATTTTTTATATTTTTCGGCCCATATTATCTCAAATGTTCCCATTAACCTATACATCTACGATGATTTTGATAGTAAATTAGTGATAGAAATTAAATCATTTTTCAAATAAAATTATATTCATTTTGTAGTCACCAACACTGGATCATCGAAGATGAATAATAGTAAATTCTGAACATTTTATTAGTATTCGGTTTTAGGTAAAAATAGATAAAAATACAGTGACTTATTTCGAAGTATTTTTTTTTTTAAGTTCGGAGAATTCTAAATTCACAAAATTAAGAAAGGAAAAAAAAAACTTAAGAATAAACAATCCACATTTCTTAAGCTAATAGAGACAAATCCATTAACAATCATACTAATAAAACTAAAATAATATTATACCAAATTTTCTTAAAACAAAATTGTGTTCACGTCCGCGCGTAGCGCGGATCACACACTAGTACAACTATATAAGTAAGTAATTACCAAATTATTTCCCAGCCACACATTTTTATCCAGTCAAATATTTGGAAAAAAATCTTCAAAAAATATTTGTCTCGAATATCTTTAAATCAAAATTTGTTTTACAAAAAGATGAAAGTATCTATCTATAAGCCGATTGAATAAAATTCAGAATGGCAAGATCTTATTTTTGATGACAACATCATTGTAAAGTAAAAGCTTCGGAACCTGATGCATATGGATTTGTTATCCAAAACTTCAGGTTTTAAATTTACAAATTTATAAGTTTTGCAAGTGCACATATGTGCGTTGTAGTACTTAAGGTATCGATCCACATGGAGGGAATACTTTTCTGTGAGACCTTAGACAGAGAATAGCTAAGAAGTCTAAAACGAAAATAAAGTTTTCTAGGGTTTTTGTCACGAAAATTTTAAAGAACAAAAACTGAAAATTGTTTGTAAAACAAGATATGGAAATCGATGGCTTGAAAGTAAAAAGGAAAACGATTTGTAAATAATAATAAAATGGTGTTGGGTCTACAGAGATTTCTTAGGATATGTTCGACTCAAACACGACCCCTTAGCTCTTAGTAACACGATTCTAGATTTTAACTCCACTAACTGAACATAATACACGGCGTAGCCTAATTTCGTACATCCTATGCACCAACAATCTATATACTCGACCAGTAGTTTTCGTCCCTGGACACGCAGAAAATCGTGCTGTTCGCGCTGGTTCTTCTTAGTTCGCGGCACTCCGTAAGTATATTTTCGTATCTTACGACACAACACACTCTTATAACGATTCATGTGTTTAGATTCAGCACTTTTGGTGGTTCTTTAACATCTAGGAATCAGCCTCTAGTTCATGACGCTAGATTCATGCATTAACAACGATCTATAAGAAAGAGCTCTAGAATTCGGCTAGGGTTTTACCTTGTGAAATCTTTATCGAACATATAATTCTCCTCGATAATCTCTTTAAACCCAACGATTAAACTAATCGCACATAATTGAATTAAAAGACATGAATAAATTAAAAGCAGGATATTGATGGCAGAGGGTTCTCGATTTTAAGAACCCAGTCACGAGAAAAACTCTTCACCAATCTCGAAGAGTATCGAACAAAAGGTAAAGAGCAAAAGGTAAACAACAAAAAGTAAGAACAAAACTAGTGTAAAAGACAGCACACGATTTTTGGTCTCTAAAACACATATTTATAGGTCTTCTCTCTTGCTTTCGTCGGTCTTTAGAGTTTTGAGTTGACGGGAATTGAACGGGCCTTGCAAATGGGCTTACGGAACGAAACTGGATTGGCCGCGGGTCCATGGTCTCTGGCCGCGGTAAAAAACACCTTGGCCACGGGTGGAGCTCTCTTGGCCGCGGGTGGAGCTCTCCTGGACGCGGCAAACTGCCTCTTGGCCGCGGCGAACTGCCTCTTAGCCGCGGGTCTTCTGCCCGAGTTTAACTGGGACATCTTGATCTTGATGTATCTTTTGATTGAACCGTTGGATCGTCCTGAACTTACTTGGAATGTAAAGGTAGCTGGTCCTTCTTGAATATCTCCAAAATTGGACTGGATCAGACGGTGAAAAGAACCTCTTTGGCAGTTGAACTTTTGATTGTTTGAATATGAGCCGAAAATCTTGGTTTTCTCTAATTTGCAATGATTTTGCCTAAGTATCCTGAAAAGAGTCTTGAAACTACAAATATGCGAAAACCGTAATAAAAGCATATAAATACGAATGAAACACTTATTAAAGTGTTCCAAAATAGATAGGAAAACAGGTAAAAATACGGTGTTATCAACTCCCCTAGACTTAGACTTTGTTTGTCCTCAAACAAAAACAAAACCAAAGATCGGAAAGATCAAACAAAAATCATACGGAACTAGAAATCTCAGAGACCGTCCTTCTAAACCATAACCATTGAACTACATCAATCGCAACCTAGCCTAGAAAATTCTCACCAGAAATTTCCGTAACACTAGTCCACGGTATCCATCATACGAAATATAAACTTTCAAAATCCAAAATTCAAGTCAACTAGCTCTCTAAATTCATTAAGTGCAAACGTGAACTTCTCATCAAAAGGATCAAACCAAGACAATCGAAGGTAGGTATTAAAGGCATTTAGAGTTGAGGTTAAAAGTGTTTCGGGTTACCGTAAGTATTATGCAAAACATAAAGAGAGGAAGGACCTATTGAGAACCATAGCTTCTAGTCACTTCTTCTTGCGTAAAAATGTTGCACTTCCTCCTTTCTCCAAAAACAGAAGTTTTATGTCATTCCCTCAGATTTAGAATTTTCTGTGGGCTTGGAATGACAAACGTCTTATAAACAAACCATGGATGCCTCATAAGTATCTCGACCAGCCTAGACTCTTTTTAAGCTTTTGTTTCCTTTCCCTTTCAATTATTTTGGATTTTTTTTTTGTTTAAAAAAAAAAAAAAGGGAAACGCCTTTTATTGAGTTAGAGTATTAGGGGCACAAAAATTACCATGATTTTGAGTTTTTTCAAGGCATAACCAAGCTCTTGTCTTTGTTGAATTTGCCTCCACCGATCGTGTATAATCTCCGTCTTTAGTGACTAGAAATTGTGTCGTTCCTCCCTCTCCGGCATTTTTGCACATATCTACACGTAAGACACAAAGAGAGAATGCATGAGGTTTGAAAATTTGTTAAGTTTCGGGTGGGGTACCAACTTAAGATGAGCTGGCCATTCATGTACGACAAAGAGTGGTAAAAGGTAAAAGAACGTCATGAATGTATGATTCATTATCTTTGCCTAAACCTATGATGAGAAAATTAAGTCAAGTTAAAGTCCAAGTATAATAGAGATAGTATATTCCATCCTAAAAAATCTCTACGGTCTAAATTCCTCTGGGGATTTCGCATTAACAGAAACTCTAGCTACCGCCTAGTCTAGAACCATATTACGAAAGAGCATGTTACTAGGAAATAGCGTAGAAGCACAAAGGTTGGTTATCGTCATGGATTTCTTTCATCATTCTCTCAAAACGTATTCATATTTTTATTGAAAAACTTGAAACTTTTTGAAGAAAGCGTGAAAAATACAAAATGCAAAGACTCATGAAAGAAAACGTGATTAGTAAGGGATGGAATCCTCCTCCAGACTTAAATCACACTGTCCACAATGTAAAATAAATCGAGCAAGGACGAGAAATTGACGTATTTAATAATTGTAAAAGTTTCGGGAAAAAAGAAAACTTACCTGGAGGTGTTGGGAAATGGATGTGGGAATGGAATGGTGGTGAATGTGGGGTGGTAGATGGTATTGTGGTGATGGGGAATGGGTGTGGGGTGATTGGGAATGGATTGGGATTGATCGGGAGCGACATGGAGTTGGCCGCGCGTGCGCGACCGCGGCCGAAGGCTGGTTTGCCGGGGGTCAAGGTGTTGCACCCGCGGCCGATCCTCTTTTGCGATCAAGTCTTTCCTCGTGGGTCGGGCTGGACCGAGCAGCTTCGAACCGTGTCTCCATCTTTTTGTCTTTTCGGTTTTTTGATTTTTTGGGGGCTTTTGGTTTTTTTGAAAGCTCAAACTAAGGAAAAGAAAACACTAATAGAAAAAGAAAGAAAAATAAAAAAAATAAAAGCGTACCTAAAAATGGGTTGCCTCCCATTAAGCGATTTTGTTTAAAGTCGTTTAGCTCGACATTGATAACCGGATGAGCTCAGTCGTAGAAGGACAGTGTCTTTCGACAAGTCTTCTTCGACCTCCTTTCGGTTTCTTCGTCATGTGACTTATCGCTCCATAGTGAGTCGGGATCGGGGTTCTTCGATTTGAGATGTCCTTCTTTCTTGAGCTTGACATGACAACATCGTAGAACAGGTCTTTGTCAATGTTAGCAAAGGAAACACGTCGATTTGGCCAATCCTTAATGGCTCCTACGGTTGACAAGAAAGGCCTTCGTAGGATCACCGGTGTGGAATCAACTTTTGTCGCTTCGTAAATGTAGAAATCGACGGGGGCAGTGCAATCTCCAATCCTTACAGGCATGTCATAGGCGATCCCCTTTGGTGTAGCACAAGATTCATCAGCCATGCTGATTTTCGTTCGGGTACGGTGCACATGCTTAATACCGAGGCGTTTGGAAGTTGATGTTGACATGATGCTAAGGCAGGCTCCATAGTCACAGAGAATGTCTTTAAACTCGACTCCACGGATGTTGCAAGTGATGAGAAACTGCCCTTGCTCTTGAATCTTATGGAGACTTCGAACGGGTCTTCCGTTCATAGCATTCGCAAAGAGATCTTCTATCTCCGAGATGGATTCTTTGCTTTCACAAAAGAAGTGACAAACCATGTGGTCCATGCAAGCTCTAGCAAACGTGGTTCCTCGAGGTAGATCACGAACCACACTGTTGAATTCTTCTAACTTCTCCCGAATAATCTTGTTCGGGTACCTTTTGTATTTCTCCAGATGAAATATACGAATAGCATGAGACGTACCATATGGTGTTGTTAAATGCCTCGCTCTCATGAAGTAGGTACGCATGTCTTCTCTACTCTCCTTGCTGTAGCGGAAGAAGGCTTGTAGACAACATCTTCCCCACATGTCTAGGAAAGGCTCGAACATCAGGATCGATTTCACGAAGTTGTTAAAATTGATCAATCTTTCTCGGGAAATGTTTTGTGTTCTTGGCTCCTCGGGTATTGGACTTGCTGGAGGTGTTGGTATAAAGACCGAGCCATACATCGAACTAAAATTGGATTCACGGAAGAACAACCTTGGGTCTTCTTCTTCGGAGTATTGTTCCTCGATTTCCTCGGATGATTAAGTAGACCAAACCATGTTGCAGGTCTCAATAGAGTCTGGTTCCAAGTTACTTGAAGGGCTTGTTGAAGCTTGAGACACAATGGAGAAGACGGTTTGCTCGAAGGAGGGTGAACGAGACTCGAGAGGTCCAAAGAGAGACGAGCAGGAGATGGCTGCGGGTCCAGGAGGTGGAGCCGCGGTGAAAGGCAATTCGACTGCGGGTCGGAAGCATGCACCCGCGGCGAATGGAGGTTTGGCCACGGCAAGGGGGCTCGCGACCGCGGTGAGGGAAATCAGTGGGGATTTGTTCGGTTCGTCGTTTTCTTCATCTCCTTCGGTGTTTGGCTTCTCTTCTAGGTCAGGGGCAAGAATAATAAGTGATGTATCATGCTCCTCATGATTTTTAGAAAGTTTCTCCAAACAAGTTTTCGTCGGATAGGTGACTCACCATAGCATCGGTTTCTCTAGCTTTGAATTCGAGTATGCCGAGGCGATATTCGATTTCTTGAAGTTCATCATCAGTCTTCTCTCTGTACCAAAGGGGAAATTTGTTGTAAACAATAATAAAACGGTGTTGGGTCGACATGGATTTCTTAGGGTATGTTCGATTCAAACACGGCCCATTAGCTCTTAGTAACACGATTCTAGATTTTAACTCCACGAACTGAACATAATAAACGACGTAACTGATAACAAGACTTTTCGGTCTTATCTAGAATCAATTCTCTAGATGCTATGTAGCATAAGAGGTATCAATTAAGTTTCAATCACTAAAAATTCATAAAACTCCTTAATTCACGCACACAGCTTTGTTTTTAAGTTTAATCTAATAAGCTAATCCAAATTAAAAGCAAACAAACAAAAACTAGCAATACTAAACGAGATTAAATGTAATAAAAAGGCGAATCTAAGGATGAGGTTATGGAATTAGAGTGACCGTATAGCTAATTTATGATGTTCAAACACACACAATGCTAATCCCTAGGTTATGATCACTAATTATGACTAATCATTCCTCAAGATATTAATCATTTTGCTAATCACTAAATCAAGATCAAACTCTCATTTGTGATTAAATGATTAGCAAGCATTATGATCAATGTTCAAATCAACCAATAAACACCTTAAACAACTGCTCGCATATATAAGCTAAGCATGTTTATCTTCTAACTAAGTTCTTTGGGGAATTTCATCAAACACCTTGTGTGCATGAAATTCTTTAAGATCTATATTAACTCTCTCAAGCTTAATCTAGCATTAAGATCACTTAGAAAGAAGGGAAATCAATTAATATAAGCCCTAAACATCATAGATTATCCATTAGATCACCCTAAATCTAAGAGACTACTCACTAACCATGAAGAATCCAACAAATCTCATAGAGAAGAAGTTAAATCCCATGATTAGATGATTATGTGATTAAGAAAGAAGATATAGATGAGAAAGATTAAGAAAATAAAGCTTAAATTGCATAAACCAAAAAAGATATCTCTTACAAATCACTTGGAGCCCTAGAAAGGAAGTGTTTTTGCTAGAGAAAAAGATAGATCATAGAAAATTAAGTCTAAATATATTTAAAGGATAGGTGGGCGACCGAGTCAACCCAAAACAAACCGGGTTTTGACCCGGTCGGGTCTGGGTCGTGAGCTCTACACCGGACGGTGGTGGGCCGGTGTTGTTGGCCGATGTGGGAGGCTTTTAGGCGAGAGCTTTCACACCTGGTCCTCTTGGGTCGGTGCAGTCGGCCGATTTTCCCCCTATCCAAATGTGGGTCACACACCAGGCGAGATTGGGCCGGTGCGGTATATCATGAAGTTGGGCACCGGTCGGTCTTCAAGGGGTGCAGCCGGTTGGTGTTTCCCATGTCCAAATTTTTCAAGGACCGGGCGAGGCACACTGGTCGATCTTAGAGCGGTGCTGATCTTCCTAAAGCGCAACACCAGGCGGTAGTGGTCTGGTGTGATGGCTCGGCATTCTCCATGTTTTGCACATGGCTTCATACCAGGCAAAGGCAGTCTGATGCTGTGGGCAAGTGTGGCACTCCGAGTCTACTCTTGCTTCTAGCCATCTTCTCATGATCCAAATCTATGTGCAAGCTCTTCCAAGGTCTCTAAAGTACCTAAACACACTCTAAAACATGCAAGACTCTCTATGACCTAGTGTGAACTCTCTAAACTCTAAATGAGAACAAAACACTAAAGAAATGCTATGAGACCATATGCCAAAGAGACACAACCTAAACTAAATAAATGCTTAAAATGGGTTAAATATGAGAATATCAGTAGCCTACTTTCGTATAACTGATATGGTATATTTTGTGTTAAGCTCATATCAATTACTCAAACCTACTCGTATCATTGTAGTATTTGAGGATCAAACCAAAGAGGTTAAGATTGAAGCACTAAGAATACATGAAATTCCTAAGATAGAGCAAATGTTTTGGGTTTTTATATTTTTAGATTAGAATGTAAAATGCAAGAAAGAAAACAAATATATAAGTGTTGGATCATGGAATGAACTATCAAATGAATGATTAACAATCAAATAATGATGACAAAGATTGCATTAAACACTATCCTAGAACATGGAATTCACACAATTATGACTAATCCACTCTCGTGGCACTAATCACTTTGTTAATCACCAAATCAAGAACAAACCATCGTTTGTGATAAGATGATTAACAAGCATTAATCTCCAATCCCACTTTGTTCACTAATCACCCTAGACATCAACTCTCGTTGGCTAGGCAAGAAAACCTCACAAAAGGTTCGGTTCAAGCAATTCATTTAAACTCGGGTTAGGAGTGAAATGCCTAAGTTCAAGACTCGAATGGATAGATCTAATCTAGCACTAACACCGTTTACTCGAATATATCCCTAATGCATGGGATGAGACCATAAATCCTAGGGTGTAGCTCTAGATTGGTTTGTCACGCCAACTAGAACTACCTAATCTAGGTGCAGTTTTAAACTTTGGTTTATCTTATCAAATCTAGCATTAAGAACCAACCTAAGTGAAACATTTAGCAAAGATCATCCTAAATCAACATCATCTAATCATCAAGACAATTAACTAATGATGCTAATACACACAATCAATGCTAAACCTTAGGTTAAGATCATTAACTATGCATAATCCTCTCTCAAGGCACTAATCACTTTGCTAATCACTAAATCAAGATCAAACTCTCATTTGTGATAAAATGATTAGCAAGCATTAAGATCAACATTCAAATCAACCAATAAACACCTTAAGCAACAACTTTCATAGGTTAAGAATGTTTATCTCTTACTAAGCTTCTAGGGGAATTTCATTGAACACTTGGTGTGCATGATTTTCCCTATAATCTAGATTGACTCTCTCAAGCCCAATCTAGCACTAGGATCACTTAGAAAGAAAGGAAAGCAAGGATTAAGAACATAAGCAATACAAATCAATCATCAAAATCAAGCATAATCCAAAATCCAACAAAAAATGGTCTAAAGCCTAAACATGAAGAACAATGAAGAACACAAGGGAAAAAGAGACATAAAGATAAAGAACAAGAATAAAATAACGATAATATAAAGATAGGTTGAACAATCCTTCACTAGAGTGGCATGAATGATGAAGATCCATCCAAAATCATCTTAGGAAGAGTTTGGGATAAAACCCAACTCTAGGGAAAAGAAAGCTTAGCTCACAAAAATTAGGTTTAGAGTATTTATAGAAAAAGGGGGCAAACCGGGTCAACCCGGGACAAACCGGGTATTGACCCGGCAAATCTGGGTCGAAGTGGGTCTTGGTGGTCTGTAACCGAGCATGATCTGGTCGGTTAGCTTTGGTCGGTCGAGTTCCCTGTGCTAGGACCGAGCACTACAAGAAAACACCCCTTTTGCAACGAACTATATCATTGTAAATTCGTTGCAAAAGAGGGTTTGAATCGAATTTGCGACGAATCAGAGATCGTCGTTAAGTGATCGTCGCAAACCACAAATCGTCGTAAATTCGTCGCAAAAGAACGAGGGACAAAAATTCGTCGCTAAATCGTCGGGAAATTTTCGTTGTAAAATCGTCGTAAATATTACATTGAAATTACGACGANTCTACAACTTCTATGAAGAACGCAAAAGCTGAATCGGAGTGTAAACCCTTCTTCTGGGTTGATCTTTCAGACGTCGTATTTGGAACAAAACTCGTTTGGATGCCAGACAGACACGTCCTTGCTATAATTGCCATATCTCTTGAACGGCCGATTTGAATGACAACGAAAGGCAGCTAGATTTTCTATGACTTTCATGAAGACCTCAGATTAAACTGGGCACGGTAAGGTCTTCATTTGGCCTGATATTTGAGTCACTTCGGCTAGTATCTTGGATGTTTGGACCGGGTGGAGTTAACCGTGTGGATCATGGTCGGTTGAGACTTCTTGGTTTGGACCGAGCACCATCTGGTCGGTTGAGATAGTGTCTTTGGGTCGGTTGCTTTTCCTGACCCAAGACCGACCCAATTGAACCGAGTGGGTGGTGGTCGGTTGAGACGAGCCACATGTTTTCTCGGCCAGGCAGATATGTCTTCAGTGAAACTGCGGTAACTCACGAACCACTCGTCCGAATGGCCTGATTCAACCTCCCCTAGACATCTAACTCACTCCTCTAAAACAGTGATGAAGGTCATCAAAGCCGATTAGGATCGGAAGGTCTCCGTCCATCCACGTCTTTCCGGCGTCTCGGATGGACTTTGCACTCCACTTTGGTCCAACTATCCAAATATGCCCAATTGTCTCCAAATCACCTAAAAACACTCCTTATGCATGCTAGACTCACTAAACCCTAGTGCAAACACCTATTACTCTAATTTAGACCTAAATGCCATATAAACTATGCAAGACACATGCATAAGACACAAAACAATAACAACAATGAATGCTAAAAAGATGTAAAATATGGGAATATCAACAACCTACACACCAACAATCTATATACTCGACTAGTAGCTTTCGTCTCTGGCCGCGCTGAAAATTGTGATGTTCGCGCTGGTTCTTCTTAGTTCACGGCACTCCGTAAGTATACTTTTGTATCTTACGACGCGACACGCTCTTATAGATGAACGATTCGGGTGTTTAGATTGAGCAATTTTGGTGTTTCTTTAACACCTAGGAATCAACCTCTAGTTCATGACGCTAGATTCATGCATTAACAACGATCTATAAGAAAGAGCTCTAGAATTCGGCTAGGGTTTTACCTTGTGAAATCCTTATCGAACATAGATTTCCCCTCGATAATCCCTTTAAACCCAACGATTAAACTACTCGAACATAATTGAATTAAAAGACATGATTAAATTAAAAGCAGGAGATTGATGGAAGAGGGTTCTTCATTTTAAGAACTAAGTCCGGAGAAAACCTCTTCACCAATCTCGAAGAGTATCGAACAAAAAGTAAGGAGAAAAAGGTAAAGAGCAAAAAATAAGAAAAAAAACTAAACTAAAAATGTTGTAAAAGCAAGCACACGGTTTTTGGTCTCTAAAACACATATTTATAGGTCTTCTCTCTTGCTTTCGTCGGTCTTTAGGGTTCTGAGTTGACGGAAATTGAACGGGCCTTGCAAATGGGCTTATGGGACGAAACTGGCTTGGTTGCGGGTCCATGGTCTCTGGCCGCGACGAAACACACCTAGGACGCGGGTGGAGCTCTCCTGGTGATATATCATGGTTTTTACCCTATTTAAGCCATGATATAAGTCCTTTT
>PKML01032116.1:20142-32370 GCA_002933935.1 Eutrema yunnanense
GAGACAAGTCTGAATCTCCCTTCGTCCGAGATCAGATCTCAAAACCTCTTTCTATTCTATTGATGATTTATTCAAACATGTTGATTGTTTCATTCTCCATGTCTGAGTAGATCCACTTTAGGTTTAGGGTTCTCATAAGGGTTTTCTCTGAATGCTAGGTTAATTATCTGTTTAGAATTCACCTTCTGAATTAGTTCTTCGCTTAGGTTGTGTTCAAAGCTAATTCTAGGTTGACGAATCTGGAACTTAGATCTTAGGATAATTGATTAGGCACGACAGTGCGATTAATTACCTGATAGAACCTAGGTGAGCAAATTGATTATTCGCAAAGAGATTTGGTTTAATTGATTTGTGAACATATCAAACCTGATATTAAAGCTGATTTAGACTTTAGGATTCGCAAAGAGATTTGGAATTCTTAAGATTTAGATTTAGATAATTCTCGCAACGACAGTTGGTTAATTATACATTAGTGATTTGAGTTCAAGAACTGCGCTAAATCTGAATCATGTTAGTTAGTTTATCTGCATTCATTGATTCCCTGAGAAAAACCCTGAGCCTATATTTCCCCAATTGAATTTACAACTCTTTTAATTTATGCACTACTTTCAATTACATCTGTTTGACTTAGCTTAATTCGATACTATACAATCTATTGTGCGTCTCTGTGAGTCTTTGTGGTTCGACCCCTAGCTATATTACAACTACTGCTTTAATACTGTTAGGGTATTAATTTGAGCATATCACCTGGCCGCGGCAAACTGCCTCTTGGCCGCTGGTGGGGAGCTTATGCCCGAGGTGAACTGGGACGTCTTGATCTTGATGTATCTTTTGATTAAACAGTTGGATTGTCCTCAAATCACTTGGACTGGAAAGGTAGTTGGTCCTTCTTGAATATCTCCAAAATGGGGTTGGATCAGACGGTGAGAAGAACCACTTTGGCAGTTGAACTTCTGACGATTTGACTCTGAGCCGAAAATCTGGTTTTTCTCCAATTTGCAATGTTTTTGCCTAAGTATCCTGAAAACAGTCTTGAAACTACAAATATGCGAAAACCGTAATAAAAACATATAAAATCAAATGAAACACTTATTAAAGTGTTCTAAAATAGATAGTAAAACGGGTAAAAATACGGTGTTATCAGAACCTTGAAAAAGGAATATCGGTAGAATGTGCATCCGAACTTTGGTGGCAGGAACATAAGTTTGTTGAACAAAAGGTTCGTCACCGTAAAATGACCGAGTTGTGGAGACTAATTAAAAAGTTCACATGACAATGTGTAGAATTGCCACATTCCGAATGACCTTGTGTTAATCGAAAAAAGGTAAAGAAAATCACATGATTCGTTTGATTTTCGAGGATAAACCTCATATGATTTTAAAAACTAGGAAGAAACTCTTTCGTTGATCAAAATGAGTAATGGTCAAAGCTTTCCGAGCTGAAATGATTGGATCTCAATGGATCCGTAACGTCCTTATTGTGCCACGACATGGGGGCTGAGACTGGGGATAAAACCATTGAGGGAAGTTCATACGACCTCGACTTGGCCACGACTTAAAAGGACTCACGCCCCCTTTTCTCATCCCAAAGCGGAATACCTAAAAACGAGCTTGACTCGAGACATGATAAGGGTTCAAACGGTCAAGTCATGGAAACCAAGATCATGGCATTAATTTCTGATTCAACTCATGAATTAGTGGCTATGATCGAATTTTAGAATTGATTTACAAATTAATTCTAAAATCAAAAGCGTAAAAAGACAAGACAAACTCAAACACTTTGGGACAAGCTCTAGTTCGAGCCATACTTGGCCGACTAACTCGCAAACCTAAGTCTGAGCTCTAGCTTGAGCCATACTTGGCCGACTAACTTGCAAATCTAAGTCTGAGCTCTAGCTCGAGCCATACTTGGCCGACTAACTCGCAAATCTAAGTCTGAGCTCTATTTTGAGCCATACTTAGCCGACTAACTCGCCAATCTAAATCCGAGCTCTAGCTCGAGCCATACTTGGCCGACTAACTCGCCAATCTAAGTCCGAGCTCTAGCTCGAGCCACTTTTGGCCGAGACTAACTAGAAAATTTGCATCATCATACTACTGTAAAAGGAAAAACGCGATGATCGAATCCTCATACTACGATAAAAGACACGAGATCATCATGAGTCAAACCCTCATGCTACAATAAAAAGGAAAACGAACTCATTACGAGCCAGACCCTTACACTACGACAAAAGGGAAAAAGAGTTCCATAACTCCTCATGCTATGGCAAAAAGAAAAAGACTATCCTCTGTTCACACCCTCATGCTACGGTAAAAGGGAAAACGAACTCATTACGATCGACTCCTCATACTACGGTAAAAGGAACGAGATCATCTCTCAAAACGATTCAAACCCTCATGCTATGGAAAAAGAGAAATGACCTCGTTACAATTCAAACTCTCATGCTACGGCAAAAGGGAAGAACAAAATAACTACCATAATACTTTTCATTCATGGAAAACGGTACAACGCCCGGATGCATACAAGATGACCAAAAAGGAAACAAAAGCCTCCAAGAAGATCTTCTTCGTCCCAACGAAGGCATCGAGTTCACATCGGATCACGTGGAGCCCCGCATAAACATTAAAGAACCGGCTCAATACCAAGTTCATCCCAGTTTGGTGCATGAGACTCAATGATTTCGATCCTCTTTCCCAGCCTCATCTGTTGGCGATCCAACTTAGCTCTCTTCCTTCGAATATCCTTGTGAACCCAGACCAGCACTCTCTGCTCCAAGAAAAGCTGGAGGGAGACTTCGATCAGTACACGAGAAAGATCAAAGAACCATCAAAGGGGACAAAGAAGGATACATCAAACCAAAGCGGACATAGATCAAACCCGTATTTCCAGAATATTCCATTAAAATAGCAAGTGCCCAATCAAGGAAGACCTGAAGGAGGTAATGGAGCGATCTAAATAAACGTGGTGGACGAGCTCAGCGTGATCATTCTCGAAGTGCTCCACGCAACCATTCAAAGTTTAGGCGCGAAGTCAAAGCAAACGAAGAAGATCCTCACCTTCAAGTATAAAGTTCACCGAGCAAAATAATTTACTCAAAGAACTGGGGGGTATTATTGGTGGAGGATCCCCCATAATGGATTTGGGTTGTTTACTTAGAGGCCCATTATCTCTATAAACTCAAGAAGACCCACTTAGATTGGGATGGTCAAAGATTCAATAGTCAAGGATATTTGAAGACGGTCAACGCTCATATTTCGCCACTAATTTGATGATTAATTCACCAATAGCATTGGGTAATGATGAAGTGTAACCCTGATGTAGCTTCATAAAGATCTCTTCTTCCAAGTCGCCATGCAGAAAGGCATTGTGCACATCTATATAATGTATTACCTAATTCTTAGGTGCATCAACTTTAAGAAATGACCGAACTATACACATTTTTGCCACTGGAGAAAATATCTATTTATAATTAACACCTTCAATTTGTCGATTATCCAACGCAACCAACCTAGCCTTATACCTCTCAATCGATCCATCAGCATTGTACTTGATTGTAAACACTCATTTGCATCCAATGGTGTGTTTACCCGCTGGAAGCGATTCAAGTGACTACGTCTCATTTCGTTCTAATGCATCAATCTCACTGTCCCTAGCATTACGCCAAACTTTATGTTTAACTGCCTCAACATACGTGTTTGGCTCCGAATCTGCTCTAATAGCACTCAAAAATGCACGATGAGCACTAGAAAATCGATCATAAGAAAAGAAATGATCAATAGAATATTGCTCATAATCACAAGTGGCATTATGTAGCACAAAATCTTGATACTTGACAGGTTTCTTCTTTTCACGAAATCCCCGACCTAAGGTATCTACATCTAATGTAGCCATTGGCACATGTGGTTCTGATATCACTTCGAACACATGAGTTGTTGTCTCTATTTATGTTCATGTTTCTGTCACAGGTAGATATGCACACATATATGCTTCAATCACATAGATTTATGCGCCTATCTCTATTCCACCTGATGTCATTGTGTCAAGCACATCTCTTTCTATCACAGGCATTTCAGTGCATATCTCTGTTACAACCTCTGTCGGTGTCTCTGTTATAAGCGATTATGCATCTCCTTCTGTGATATGTATTTCCGTGTCAGTGGCTGTCGCAGGAAAACACAAATTTATTCCATGAATCTCCTCATCTTTATCTAATAACCAATTATTACGCTAAGATTCTCCAAGAGAGGAAGAACTTTGATTAGATGCAGGAAACTTATCTTCAACAAACTTCAAATCACGAGACACAAAAACATAATGTGTATCAAGATCATATAGTGTCCAACCTTTCTTTCCGAAAAGATAACCAATGAAAATACATCTCTGTGAACGTTGCGCAAACTTGTCTCCTCCCCGATTCAAATTGTGAGCATAGGCAAGACAACCAAAAACTCGAAGATTTGTGTAATCAGGCAAATGACCATGCAATATCTCATATGGTGTTTTTCCCTTTAACAAAGTTGTCGGGGGTTCTGTTGATGAGATAAACACTTGTGAGAACACATTCACCCCAAAACTCAACACTCAAATTTGCTTGAAACATCAAAGTATGTGCCACATTCAAAATGTGTCGATGTTTTCGTTCGACTCGTCCATTTTGTTGTGGAGTTCCTACACACGATGTCTAATGATATATTCCTTGTGCTGCAAAATAGGCTCGCATACACATAAATTCGTTACCATTATCACTACGAACACGCTGAACTTTTTGATTAAATTGTCGAGAAACCATGGCAAAAAAATCTCGGAGTGTGCGTTTAACTTGTGCTTTGTCACGCAACAAGTAGACCCACACAGAGCAAGAGCAATCATCCACAATCGTGAGAAAATACGAAGACCCACAAAAGATTGGAATTCTGTAAGGACCCCATAAATCAACATGAATCATCTCAAAAATTGTATTACTTTTATTTGAACTTGAAATGAATTCACTTCGACATTGTTTAGCCAAAAAACAAATACCACAATTCAAAAACTCCATATGACAAGCTTTATCAACTACTGACAATTGCCTTATTATCTTTTATGATGCATGTCCGATCATCTGATGCCACATAACTCCACCATCGCCTGCTTTCACTGTCTTCAAAGTATACAGACGTTGTGTATCTTGAAGAAAATTCAGGCCTTCATACAACTCACCTGTTCCAATCACTGTCTTCGAACTGCGGTCCTGTGCAACACAAATTTCGTCGTCAAACAACACAGTACAACTCAGATCTCGAACTAATGGTGACACAAATATCAAACCACACTCTAATTCTGGTACAAACAGATCTCGAACTATCTCAAAACCTGGCAACAAAATCACTTTTCCTTCTTGAGATGAAACTACTGTTTTCCCATTAGGCAAGTCAACCCGACATGGAGTAACATCCCACAAATCATCAAACAAATCACGTTTTCCAGACATATGATTTGTTGCACCACTATCAAATACCCATTTATACATCAAATTCTTACTGCTTAAATGAAACGGTGTATCAATATCCAAGAATCTAACCAGCTTCTCCCACTGATCTGGTTTCAATCATGTGTAAGCTAAAATTTATGTACTAACATGTTGTCTTACATACATCAGCTACCATGTTCGCCCTAACATTATTCCCACGACCATGTCCTGAGTTTTGCTGCATATTATGTGAGGCATCACGTCCACGACCATAGCCCGTACCAATTACCCATTTTCCATATATCTCAATATACCAATCAGGGAATCCATGTTTTTGTAACAGGGACATGCATCATGCCCATATTTAGAACAGAAAGTACACACCTGATTTTTGTCGATCTCAGGCTTGTACCATCCGTTTCCAGTGTGTTCGACAGCAAAAGCATTAGCTTATCCACGTTGTTCAACAACACGATCAACTCCTCATAATTGCTCCTCTTAAATTACCATGTTGTATGCATGATATATGCTTGGTAACAGAACATTATTTAGAATATTTGTTCGCACCGTGATGTATATCGACCCATCCAATCCCAACAGGAACTGATGCAGTTTCTCTGTCTCAGCCTTGTGAGCACATGTGCATCCTCATCTTGGTTCAATATGCTCGAGATCTTCCCATAATTTATGCATCGTTTCAGAATATTTTTTAACACTCATCTTCACTTGAACACAGCCCACCATATCCTTTGTCAACTGTTGCACACGCACTTCATTTGACACAGAAAATCGTTTCTGTAGACTGTCCCAAAGCTCCTTCGCAATCTCTCGATTTGCGATACTCGAGCGAAACGATGCATCAATCGTGTTGTAAATCCATGATACAACCATGGAATTTACAGTCAACCAATTTTCTTCTTCTTCTGAATCTGCTGCAGGTGCAGTCACATATCCATAAATAAGATCAATTTTCTTCTTTGCCCGAAGAATTGTTCGCATCCGGCGAGCCCACTCATCGTAATTATTTCCTGTCATCGCCACTTTGGTGATGACGTTCTCGGGATCATCCTTTGCCGAGAGAGCATACACATACGAAGATGTGTTCTTCTTCATCGTTGTGTCACTCATTGCCAGTTCGGTTTCAGGAATCGTTTTGCTCTGATACCATATTAAAGCTGTCACATATATGAAATAGGTTTCTGATATTCATCTGCAGAGAACTGTCACATGATTTATACAAGAAGATTAACCCTAATTAACATATGTATAAAGACTAAACTACCCATGTACAATATAAGGCTCAATAATGATCTTTTAAGTTTTTGAATGTCAACGCTAGTTGATCAACCCGAAACAACATTAAATCAGTTGATTAATAATTATTTGTAATAGAATTTGATCTTGGTAATTACGTTAAAAAAAAGTTAGTGACTAAAAAATATAAAATATCATATTTTATCTGTAAACAATGTTTAAATCACTAATCATATATATGAAAAGATGTTAACTCTCTCAAGCAGCTCGCCATGTCAGCAACTAAGAGAGTGCCACATGTCCAAAACAATTTAAGGTTGAAGTTATACTTCAAAACAATTTAAGGTTCAATAACTAATGATCCATCTTCCCAAATGACTGTAAATCTCTATTTAACTCTAAGTTAATCGACACCAATGCTTCATCCTCTCTTATCTAATCCCTTTAAAGCTTGAATCATCGTTCCATCTTTATAGAACCTTTACATATTCTTCCTCCCAACGATCAATTTTCATCTAAAACCTCACTTTGTTCATCTTCAATGAAAGCTAGACTCATCCTCCAAATTCCAAAGTCTTGGAATTAAATCGCTGGCTCTTTCATCTTCCTTCGCTTTCTCGCGCTTTACCGGAACTTCTACCTCACATGCTCTCATTCTTACATTTTTTTTAGGGAGGATAACTAAACTAACATTTAAAAATGTCTTAATTACTAGAACAATGCAAATCTTTCTAAATTACTAGAATAATCTAGGGTACCGATTTTGCCATTTTGGCCATTGTTGACAAAAACGTAATTACGATATTGCCATTACTATTTTTAATCCACATCAGTGCGCTCAGATAAACAAGTCTACCGTTCTTTGACGGTAGATTTAATTAATGTTGGTAGACTTATTTTTCGGCCAGTAGACTTATTTTTGGACCGATAGACTTATTTTTTGGCCGGTATACTTATTTTGGGCCAGTAGACTTATTTCGGGACGGTAGACTTATTTCGGTAGACATATTTTTACGAGGTGGTAGATATGTTTTTGGGCGGTAGATTTATCAATTTTTTGGTAGTTTTATTTTTAATGACAATAGATTTGTTAAGAGATGGTAGATTTAATGAGCGATCGGTTGACTTTGTGGTAGATATTTGACCAAATTGGTAGATTTATTTTCTTTGATAGTAGATTTATCTCCTCCGCGGTAGACTTCTTTGTAATGGTGGCAGACTTATCATCGGATGGTTCGTTTTTTGGTGACGGTAGACTAATATTGTCGTGGTAGACTTATTCTTAAAACGTTAGATTTATTTTTAATGACGGTAGTTTTATTAAAGGTCGGTAGATTTATTTATAAAACGGTAGACTTATATAAATTTTCTGGATACACGAAATTGGTAGACTTATCATAAGTTGGTAGACTTATCATAAGTTGGTAGACTTATCATAAGTTGGTAGACTTATCATAAGTTGGTAGACTTATCATAAGTTGGTAGACTTATCATAAGTTGGTAGACTTATCATAAGTTGGTAGACTTATCATAAGTTGGTAGACTTATCATAAGTTGGTAGACTTATCATAAGTTGGTAGACTTATCATAAGTTGGTAGACTTATCATAAGTTGGTAGACTTATCATAAGTTGGTAGACTTATCATAAGTTGGTAGACTTATCATAAGTTGGTAGACTTATCATAAGTTGGTAGATTTATCTGAAGTTGGTAGATTTATCTGACATTGATCATTTTTATCGACGGTAGACTTATTAAAAGTGGAGATTATCAAATGACGATTTTGCCCACCAAAGATCTTCAGATTTGCAAAAAAAACCATGCACCCACCTTCATCTAGGGTTGCGCCACCAACCCAGAAAAACAATGAAGTATTTTCCAAGATGTTGAAGATCTTCAACATCCTCTCTTCTTCATCATGATGGTTCCGACAACATTTATCTTGCAATTTTTGTTCTTCTTCATCATCTTCAACCATGGTAGTCCACATTAAAATGTTATTAGAAGCATCAATATCCAAACACACATCATATGAAACAAGTCTACCATATCGTATGAAACAAGTCTACCATTTCATATGAAACAAGTCTACCATATCGTATGAAACAAGTCTACCATATCGTATGCAACAAGTCTACCAAATCGTAATGAAACAAGTCTACAGTATCGTGGGAAGAATACTAAGAAGTGATCAACTTTGGTTATTTTTCTGTGTTTGGTGATGTACAATTCATGATTCTGTGTTTGGTTTTGCTACACTTATTGTGTTTTTGGTTAAGGTTACATGAAGACTTGTTTACGTTTTGCTAGACTTTGTGTGTTTGACGATTTCTACAACACTGAGACATAAACCAGATCTGAAAAGCCAGCTTTCTCCATCACCAATTTAATCTTTTGAGAGAGTGAATTCATGGGATCTGGCTAACCAACCAAAGGAAGAGTTAGCGGAAGTCGGGAATCAACCTGACGGATCTACAACTTGACGAATCCCGATATGTATCTCTGCAACTCAAATCAACGAAGCTACAAAGCGCTCGGCCTAACGTATATGTTGCTTATCAGCCACAACGTATCTAACATGTCTACCACAACGTATCAAACAAGTCGACCACAACGCTATAAACAAGTCTACCATCAAGATTTTAAACAGGTCCACCACAACGTATTAAACAAGTCTACCACAACATATTAAACAAGTCTACCACAAACGTATTAAACAAATCTACCAAATCGTTGAAAACAAGTCTACCATATCGTATGTCGGGAATCAACCACGTTTTCGCCGGAAGGAGGCGACATAACATATTTTCGGGTATCAACCACGTTTACAAGCAAATCGGCCACCATTCAAATAAATCTACAAAACCCTAAAATTAAATCGGCCACCAAGTAAACAAATTTTTCATTATTCAAGTAAACAAATCTACACACAAATTTTTTGATATACAAATCCCGACTTTCCTTCCGTCGCATCGCCCATTGACTCTTCAGACCCGTCGTTCATCGTTCGTCGCCCGTCGCATACTGGAGAAGAAGAAACAAATTTTCCAGATAATAAGTCTACAATGTATCAAACAAGTCTGCCACAACGTATTAAACAAATCTACCATCAAGAATTTAAACAAGTATACCACAACGTCTTAAACAAGTCTACTGAAACGTATTAAACAAGTCTACCGCAACGTAGGAAATAAGTCTACCACAACGTATTAAACAATTCTACCACAAATGTATTAAACAAATCTACCAAATCGTTGAAAACAAGTCTACCATATCGTGTGTCGGAAATCAAACGCGTTTTTTGCTGGAAGGAGGCGACAGAGCAGATCTGGTGGATCTACAACTTGACGAATCCCGATCTGTATCTGTAACGTCCGCGTTCCGCGAACTCTACCCACCACCGAATTCGAGGACGAATTCCATTTAAGTGGGGGAGACTTGTAACGTCCCCGTCCTGCGGAGTTACACTGGGCCGATTTGTTTTGGGTTAAGGAATGCCCGGAAGGATCGGAGAAGGCTTAGTCAAGGCCGAGAAACGGACCAAATGACTTAGCCGGGCAAAATGGAAGGAAATAGTCGAGCTAAACTAGCTGGACGAGCTGAAGTAGCTGAGCTACTAGCTGAACCAGCTGGACAAGCTGGCTGGCAGCTCAACCTAGCTCGGTAAGCTGGTCGAGTACTGACCCAGCTGGGCGGACTGACAGCTAGGTAAAAAGCTAGGTGTGAGTGAGGTAGTGTTGGGTCAAGCTGGTCGAGTGGTAACTCAGGTGGTCGACTGCGAAGCTAGCTAGCCATGGGCAGTTGGTGAGTTGATCGGCTAGGAAGGTGACCACATGCACCGCGTGTGCGAGGGCGGTTATTTAGCCGAAGGGTCGTGTACCTGTTTGGCCAAACAACGCATCCGTTTGGCCAAACAACACACCCGTTTGGCCAAACAACGCATCCGTTCGACCAGAAGGTGTGACCCTTGGTAGAAGACACCATTCCAGATCCTATATAAGGAGGATGGGTGATAGAGGGAAGGGGACACCACATACCATGAAATCCACACACAATAAAAAGGGGATATTGCCGAGAGACTAAGGCAATATCTAGAAGAGAGATATTTAGTCGAGAGTCCAAGGCAATATCGAAAGAAGAGTTAGCCGAGAGAGAGAAAGGCTAGTTTGATCGTGAAGATCGAACCAAGGGGAGTCAGAACGTGGGAATAAGGATCACAACAGACAAGTGCCTCAATCTAAACGCGTGGCTAAGGTGAGTGCATTACCGGCGGCATAGTACGGATCTAGACTATCGGTTTGCCGGGAAAGTCCTATGATCGTTCTATATGCGCGCATGGTCTATTTTAATCGCACTACTTGGTTTAATATTCATAATTGCTTATCGGCCATTAGATAATCCTGGCCGGATATTCGTGATAACCTTACACGGGCGTGGCTAGGTTAGCCGGATGGAAAGTGATTACGGGTAAGGCGAGTGGCTTGGGGATCGGCCAGAATCCGCCAAGACTCGGCTATACGTGAGCAACTAATCCGATCCGGCTAAGGTAAGCAAAACACGCCCAAGGGAGAAACTCTCGATAAGAAAGAGAGCAACTCGCCTAAGAGACGCACCATCGGAAAAGCGGAAAGGTGCGAAGTGAAAAGGTGCGAAGTGAAAAGGTGCGAAGTGAATATGTGCGAAGTGAAGAGGTGCGATCAACGGATTACGGATCCGGATATGATCCACGGAAAAAGGGGAGAACTCGGCGGCCCAGCCGAGGGAAGAGACTGGTCGCGGCAAAGGGTGCATAAGCCAGGAATGGGTATGCGCGGATTGTCGAGCCAGATTAAAGGGTTCTCTAACGGTTACTTAGCCATGTGGGGATGGTTGGTTGAATGACTAAGTACCGAAGGGGAGAGCCCATTATCGATTCGGGTAAACGGATCGGATGGGATCCGACAAGGGATGCGGTCAAGGTGGACAAGTGGACTGATCGGATCAACCAAACGCGGACTAAGGATCAGCCAAGTCGCGGATATGGGAACGGGTAAGTATACTTCCTTGGAACGAACGGATAGTAACTTGCCTAGGTTAAAACGGATTAGTCTAAGTAATTAGAGAAAATGGAATGCATAAGCTAACGAGCGCTTGGACCAAGTCTATGACTATTCTATAAGCCGAACGGGGGTTTATGGGAACTTTCCGAAGGCAAGCCGAAGGGAAGTTTATGGGAACTTTCCAAAGGCAAGGTTAATCTACAAGCCGAGGAGGAAGTGTATGGGCGCTTTCCGTAAGGCAAATATAATCGGACCGGTCAAGTACTCGATAGAAATGGAATCAAGGGAAAGAAAAGAAAGGTTTAGATAGAATGAATTCCGCTGCGTATTAATAAGAGGGTGAAACCGATCTAGGCTTAAAACGGCTAAGGATAGCCTTAAGATAGATTTGTAAGAAAACCTCCGAAGGAGATATTTGGTTTAGAAATGGATAAAAACCAGGAGGTTCGGCCAGGTAACAGCCCGAACTGGGAACGCGTCGTCCGCG
>PKML01032116.1:32528-42677 GCA_002933935.1 Eutrema yunnanense
GATATCAGAATTTGCCTACTTATTTGCATCTACTAAAGAAAGCCAACCCTGGAACTGTCACTGCTCTTCAACTTGATGATCAAAATAGATTTAAGTATTGTTTCCTAGCTTTTGAAGCATCAATCGCTGGTTTTCGTTATCTGCGAAGGGTTATTGTGGTTGATGGATCTCATATGACTGGAAAGTGTGAAAGTGTTATGCTAGTGGCAACAACACAGGATGGTAACTTTCAGATATTTTCTTTGGCTATCGGAATTGTAGACTCAGAAAATGATGATTCGTGGGAATGGTATTTCACAAAATTGCGGGAATGTGTGTCAATTGAATATCCTTTGGTGATAGTGTCTGACATACATGGATCCATTATAAAGGCTTGTGATATGGTTTTCCCCTGGGCAGCACGAGGGATATGTTACTATCATCTGCAGAATAACATAGTCTCAAGGTTTAAAGGGAAGCATCTCTTGTACTTGGTTAAACGTGTTGCCTACGCATATACACTTTATGATTACAACCGATACATGGATGAGATACACAGTATCAAACCTGACCTTGCTACGTATTTGGAGGATGCTGACATGAAGCTATGGTCCCGGGTTCACTTTGTCGAAGACATATACAACATTAAGACGAGCAATATCGCAGAGTATCAATTCCGCACTTAAGCAAGCTCGAGGATTTCCCATACCATTCCTATTGGAGTTTGTACGAGAGAAGCTAGGAAGGTGGTTTTCTAAAAGGCGAGAGGATGCATTGAGTCTCACAACACACCATACTCGAGGGGTTGAATATTTTTTGGCTATTCGTGGTGATTATGCGGACAAAATGACAGCGGAAAGCATTGATACTTGGAGATTCTTTGTCAAAGGAGGAGCACGAGATTGTCTTGTTGATTTGGAAAATCGGAGGTGTGCATGTGGCGTATTTGATATCGAGAAGATACCGTGTTCACATGTTATTTCAGCTGCAACAGAGGCAGGCTTACATGTCTCTACGCTTGTATGCCCAACCTACTCAAGGGACTATTTTTATGATGCATACGCTCATAACATTTATCCTACGTTTGGCGGTTTGGAAGCTCCGGCGGCAGTACAATGTCTTCCTCCAGAAATGCGTCGAAAAGCTGGGAGACAAAAGAAGTCTCGTTGGCAATCATGGCTAGAAATTCCAAGTATGAAAGGGACCAAACCGAGGAAGGTTCACAAGCAATATAGTTGCTCAAAATGCAAACAACGTGGTCATGTCCGAACGAATTGTGTAAGTTGCATTCTTCTTGTCTATTGTATAGTGTCTGCCATACTCTTGGCTTTTGGTTATAAGCTTTTGTGTTTTCTTTTAGGGATGGCAGGTTGGGGATAAATATAGCGTTCTGGTTTAAATGGAGTAGACTTCCGAGGACGTCTATTTATGAAGTCTGCTTATGAAGTCTTCTTATGAAGTCTGCTTATGTAGTCTGAATTTGTTATGCTATGCACTGAACTTTGTTGGTTATCCCAAAACGCAATGCCATTGTCTCTGTTTTCCTTAACATTTTCTACTTAATCAGAAGTTTACTTAATAATTATAATATTTAAACGACAAGCTACAATTAGACAGTAACGACAAGCTACAATTTCTTGTCTACCTAACAGTGATAGATTACAAAAAATTTAAACATTATCACTTGTTACACCGAAATATCCCCCAATAGAAGCCATAACATAAATGGCTTTTTCTTACATCCAACAATCATGTAAGAATCCAAAAGTGGGAGAATCTAAAAAAGAAACTTACATTGTTTAAACCCTAAACCCCTTCATAAGGATCTTCCAAGAATGGGTACTCAAATGTATCGGTGCCATTGTAGTTAGTCTCGTCAAAGATCTCTACCGCTAGCTTATTCTTGATAGCTCTGATGATGGAATCACGCAAGTAGGAAGGAAATGGCATTCCTAAGGCATGACATTCGATGTACTTCAAACAATACACTCCACAGTCACCACTTTGCTTGTTTTGAGGAATTGTCGAGTCTTGCATTCGCTCATGAGTGAATGCATCGTAAGAGAAATTGTGACTATCTTCCTTGGGAGCACACTCACGAAGAATGTAAGGCACCAAAACGGATATAGGTTTCACTGCCGCTGCAATATCTGCATCTGTGGAATGCCGAGTCTTAACATGACTATCCCAGATGGTTATGTGTCTATTTGGAATGTCTACCCACATAGCTACCCAATCACTACAAGAAAACAACGAATTTGTCACTCCGTTTTGCGACTACAATGGGAGTGGCAAAAAAGCGTGACTACATTATAACGAATTTGCGACTTATTTGCGACTGCAATATAACAGTCGTAAATGAGTTGCAATTTAGCGACTAATTTAAAACATCGCAAATACGTCGCCATTTTACTACGATTATGTGACTCCCTTACAACTTCTTTTTGGAGTCGCAAAAAAGTTCCAAAAGTACAACGCATTTGCGACTACTTATGTAATCGCAAAATTGGAGTCGCATTTTCGAGTCGCAAAAAAACATTATCTCACGTAGTCGCAAAACCGTGGCTTTTTTGCGACTGTTTTGCAACTATATCTTGTAGTGGCATAACAGTCGCATAGGAGTTGCTAAATTACCGGTGCAGCACATTTTTCATACGAAGAGGTTGGTACACTTACTTTTAGTGACTCCAGCTTTGGAGTCGCAAAATAGACGCATATTAGTGGCTAAGTAGTGGCAAAAAATGTCTATTTAATAAATCTGACGGCCTTCCCCTTCTTGTCGCTCTGAGAAACATATGTTACGTACCAAAATTTGAGAGAGAGAGTATCCATTATCGTTGAAAAAAATGGCAAAAAATTACAATTATCAAAATTTTAGAGAGTGGATGTATAATAGGATCGATGAGCAAACAAGAAATATTTCAGCGGAGTTTGCAGCGGGTGTGGAACAATTCATGAATTATGCAAATAATCAGCCACAAACGCAGAGTAATGGTGGTAAGTTTTACTGCCCTTGTCGTAATTGCCGAAATGATAAATTTCTCTCGGGGCGTAAAATTTGGAATCATCTGTATAGTAGAGGGTTTATGCCAGATTATTACGTATGGTATAAGCATGGAGAGGAACTGAATGTCAATTTCGGAGCGAGTACTCATGGTAATACAAGTCATACAAATGAGAATCAAGAAGAAATGAGTAATGTAGTAGTCGAAGATAGATATGTGGATATGGTGAATGATGCATTTCCTAATACCACAAATTTTGATAATTATCATCAAGATGATGATTATCAGAATGTAGAAGAACCTAACCATGAGGCAAAAAAATTTTACAATATGTTAGAAGCTGCGAAAAATCCATTGTATGATGGTTGTCATGAAGGCCACTCGCAGTTATCTTTAGCTTCTCGGTTCATGAACATTAAGACAGATTTTAATATGGCTGAAAAGTGTGTAGACTCATGGGCGGAATTGTTTACGGAGTATTTGCCAGACAATAATCAGTCAACTGGGTCATATTACGAGACAGAAAAATTGATGCGAAATATGGGCCTCCCATTTTATACAATTGATGTGTGTATCAACAATTGTATGATCTTCTGGAAAGAAGATGAAAAGTGGGCTATGTGTAAATTTTGCGAAGCACCAAGATATAAGCCTAGCGAGGGACGAACCAAAATACCATATAGTCGTATGTGGTATTTACCGATTGGTGACAGATTAAAGAGAATGTATCAAAGTGAGAAGACTGCAGCGGCAATGAGATGGCATGCTGAACACGAATCACAGGAAGGAGAAATGTGTCATCCATCTGATGCAGCGGAGTGGAAAAATTTTCAACAGCTACATCCTCGGTTTGCCGATGAACCCCGCAATGTTTATCTTGGATTATGTACAGATGGGTTCAATCCATTTGGTATGTCTCGTAATCATTCGTTATGGCCTGTGATCATGACTCCATATAATTTACCCCCTGGCATGTGTATGAAGGAAGAGTACTTGTTTCTTACAATTTTGAATTCCGGACCAAATCATCCGCGAGCTAGTCTTGATGTCTTCCTTCGGCCTCTGGTTGATGAGTTAAGAGAATTGTGGTCTACTGGAGTTGAGGCATATGATGTGTCCTTGAATCAAAATTTTAATTTAAAAGCAGTGCTTATGTGGACGATTAGTGACTTCCCGGCGTATGGCATGCTATCAGGATGGACGACACATGGTAGATTATCCTGTCCAATTTGCATGGATGATACGAAGGCTTTTTATTTGCCAAATGGAAGGAAGACGTGTTGGTTTGATTGTCACAGGAGGTTTCTTCCTCATGATCATCCATTAAGGAAGAATAAAACAAACTTTTTGAAGGGGAAACACGCTTTGAATGACTATCCACCTCAATCTCTGACCGGTGAACAAGTTTTATACGAGCGAATAAGGCATGTCAATCCACCAAAAACATCTGATTGCGGTGGAAACGGGCATGAAGTAAAAAAGGAAGGATATGGGAAGTGGCATAATTGGCACAAAGAAAGCATATTTTGGGAATTGCCGTACTGGACGGACCTTAATCTACGGCATAATCTTGATGTGATGCACATAGAGAAGAATTTTTATGATAACATCATGTATACCCTTATGAACGTTAAGGATAAATCAAAAGACACTGTTAAGTCAAGATTGGATATAGCAAGGTTTTGTTCTCGGAAAGAGCTGCATGTTGATGGTCGTGGTAGAGCTCCTTTTCCTATATTCAGATTGACTCAAATTGCCAAAGAGCGCTTATTGGAATGTGTCAAACATGAGGTTAAATTCCCCGACGGGTATGCGTCAGACTTAGCTAGTTGTGCGGATATAGATGGAGGAAAGTTTTCAGGCATGAAGAGCCATGACTGCCATGTTTTTATGGAACGGCTAATTCCATTTGTCTTTGCAGAACTCTTGCCGCGAAACGTGCACCTAGCATTATCAGGTACTAATTTGTAGTTATATATGCAATGTTTTCATATATATATATGATTACTAATTACAGTGTTCTGGTAACCATTTGAAGTTTGACTATTGTAGGGATTGGAGGATTTTTTCGTGACTTATGTTCTAGATCTTTGCAACAAAGTCGTGTTCGAGTTCTGAAGGAAAACATAGTCATAATATTATGTAATTTGGAAAAAATATTTCCACCTTCTTTCTTCGATGTGATGGAGCACCTACATGTACATCTACCATACGAAGCTGAATTAGCTGGTCCTGTACAATATAGATGGATGTATCCCTTTGAAAGGTTTTTTAAAAAATTGAAAGCCAAAGCGAAGAACAAAAGATATGCGGCAGGATCGATTGTTCAATCATATATCAATGACGAGATATCTTATTTCTCCGAACACTATTTTGCAGCACATATACGTACGAAATCAAGGTAAAACATAAAAGAATATAAATAATTAGTTATTTAAAAATATTCTATTACTTATATGTGTTATTAATTTCAGTTTTATTTTAACTTTTACTAATTTTGTTAGGTCCACTAGATTCGAAGAAGGTGAAGTCCCTGTCTATCCGGTTCCTGGAATACCAGATATATTTACTCATGTAGGTCGTCCAAGTGGGAAGAGTAAAGAAATATGGTTATCCGAGAGAGACTATCAATGCGCACATGCATATATTTTGCGGAATTGTGAATATTTTCGCCCACTTGAGAGGTACATATTTGTTCCTCTGTTTTTGTAGTAGATATGGTATTATATATATTTGATCCAATATTTTTTTGTAATACATTTTGATTGTATTTGTAGCATCTTTGAAGACCATATTCGGTTTGCATATCCAGAATTCTCTAACGATGAAGTCTCGACCAAAAGAGATGATGAATTTTCTACATGGGTTAGAGATTACGTAAGTACAATTAAATAATCTTAATAAGTGATTATGTACTGTTTTTGAATATTGATATTGTAATGCAGGTCAATTCAAGAAACTCAAACGACGCTGAAGCTTTTCCTATATGGGTTCAAGAGCTAGTGCAAGGCCCCATGAACAAGGCGACAACTTGGCCAATATATTTTACAAGAGGTTATTTGTTTCATACGCGGAAACACGGACGCATGCGAAAAACATGTAACTACGGAATATGTGTCAAAGGAGCCAATTATTCGGATGCATCTGATGAAGCTGATTTTTATGGGACCCTAACAAATATCATACAACTTGAGTATCCGGGATTGGTATTTTTGAAGATCACTCTTTTTAAATGTGAATGGTATGACCCTACGATTGGTAAATGCACTCGAAAGAACAAGGGTGGCTTTGTTGACGTTCTTTCATCGGGAAAATATCATAAATACGAACCATTTATACTAGGTAATTTTTTCATTACGTGTATATCTACATATACATACATATATATATATATATATATATATATATGATATCACACTATATATATATGATTAACTTTTATATTGACACGCATAATGCAGCTTCTCAAGCGGATCAAGTTTGTTATATTCCATACCCGTACACTAAACAACCAAGAAAGTTGTGGCTCAATGTTGTCAAAGTCAATCCGAGGGGAAATATTTTCGGAAATTATGAAGATAAAGAACCGACTCTTTTGCAACAAGAAAATGATCATGAAGTAATGTTGACTACAATTGACGAGATCGTAGTAGACCATTTGGCAGATGGGGTCAACCCAATAGAAGATATTGATTTCGAAGTCGGAGATGCAGAACAAGAAGATGAATTTCAATGTAATATATCATCTTCTGATGATGACGATGAAGAAACTGAAGAATAATGAATAATCTCCAATAAATGTTAAAATGTATAATATCTCTGTATAACAAACTTAATTTGTATTGTGTATGAATATTTTTTTTTTTAAACCGTTGCTACTACTTCTAAGTACTAACATCTATATAAATATTTGCAAAGAAATAAAAAAATAGATACTAGCAGATGCCGACCAATAATTTATTTAGTCTCGATTTGCAACTCTTTTGTGACTCCACGATTCAGGGAGTCGCAATATAGTAGCAAATATAAAAGAGTCTCAAATGTGTCACAACTTTTGTTACTCTTTTGCGACTACCCCCATTTTTGCAATTGATTTGCCACTACTTTACGACTATAAATTTTTATTTTTTTAAAACATTTTCAAATAAAACATTCAGGTTTTCCACTTACCTCTATTAATCCTCTTACTACATTATTGCTGCATAATCAGTTTACTACATTATTGCTGCATAATCAGTTTACTACAACGTTTACTACATTATTGCCGCATAATCAGTTTTTAACGTTTACCACTTACTTCTATTAATCCTTAATTACTAATTTGTTTTCATTTGTTTTTAGTCGACTATTCCAGATGAGAGAGGACGTCCTTACGGACTTGGCAGTCTCCAACGGATTTACGGCAACGGAAAAAGAAAAGAAGTTCCAGGGTGCTCTACTTCAGCTTTTTTGGCAATCCAAGAACAACTCCAAGTTACTCAACGCCAAATTGAAGAGCAAGCCGCTGATAATGCTCGACGTGATTCTGAGCTTGCTGCTGAGCTTGCTCGACGTGATGCGGAGTCCGCTCGACTTGCGGCAGGGCAACAAAACCGGATCAACAGCTTGGAGATGGTAATTAGCTATCTTAAACTCACAAATCCTTCATTTTCTGCGTACATGGCCACAAATGCTCCCCCAACTATGTTCGCTACGACTACGACCACAACTACTCCCGAAGCTGCTCCGACTACCACAACTACTCCCCAAGTTGCTCCGATTACGATAACCGCAACGGCTACTAGCTCACCAACGTAACTTCTCTCCATCCACACCGACGTAACTTGTTTGTGTCTAGTTTATATAATGCATATTTTGAACAAGTAACTTATCTGTGTCTTTTGTTTATATTATGAATATTTTGAACAATTTGTATTTTGTTTGTTTTATATTATATATAATTAATTTAATTAAATAATTGATTAAAACGAATCACAATAATATAAATAAATAAAAATTTCCGAATTTAAAACATTTATAAATAACATTAATACAAAAATAAAATGCTAAACAGTCTAAAATTGGTTGCAAAATTTTGCCACTATTTTGCGACTCCAAATCAAAAGGAGTTACAATTTAGCCGCAAATAGTGTAACTACTTTGCTACTTCGCCGTAGTCGCAAAATAGTCTTCGTTTAGTGACAATAATATAACACCATTTTTCAGAGCTGGTGATCAATTAAGTTGCTCTTTAGTCGCAAAATTCGTCACTGCTTTGCGACTCCAGTTTATCACCAACCGGAGACTGAATTTAGTGGCAAATATTTGTGACTCTATTACGAGTCTCATGTTAGTCGCAAAAAAATTTCAGGTTGTGACTATTAGTGTAGTCTTATTTTAGTCGCAAATATTGTTACTCATTAAGGAGTCGCAAATTAGTCGCAATTTTGCCACTTTTTTGCGACTGAAAATATTTGCGACGAGCGTTTTGCGACTACTTTCTGAAGTCATAAAAGAGTCTCAAAATCATGATTTGCGACTACTTTGAGACGATTACAGCAGTGGCAAAAACGATGTTTTCTTGTAGTGAATGATCGCCTGTGACGTGCAACATTGAGTACAGATGATCAACATCATACGCCCACGTCTTATCAGTTCGGCAGTAAGCTGGTGCTTCACCGGTGTAGTACTGATATGAACCATTAGGTAGTCTCTTGCCCGAACCATCCTCATTCGGCGGAGAGGATTCAAACTCCGCGAACTTGGACCTCCACACCGTTGTAAACAAGGAATCAAGGAATCAAATCCGTTCCGACCTAAACCACTATGGATGCTTCGCCTGTCGAAGCCTCAGAAGGTTAATCGCAGCTTCCATGTGCTGCAGTTAAGAGATAATCAATGTTACTTAAATGAAAATTTATCGGTAAGTGAAGTCTGCAAGTGAAGTCTGCTAGTGAAGTCTACTAGTGAAGTCTGCTAGTGAAGTCTACTAGTGATGTCTACTAGTGATGTCTACTAGTGAAAATTTCTCTGCTAGTGAAGACGAAATGGCTTACCGAGTCTGCTAACCATTCCTTTGGCGTCCGGAGAATCCAATACCAGTGGCCTGAAGTCCATTTTTCCGGGTTCTTGTATTTGCTGGAAAATCGACATTTGTGTTATCAAACAGGTTTTAAAACACAAATAACACAAACATCTTATAGTGAAATAGTAACTTACGGGTCAAGTTTTAGGAAATCCACTAACACTTTCAGCTTCTGGCTAGCACTTTTCACATCAAAGGGATCATATCCACAACCTTGCATTATCTGGTTTGGAATGATCCCCTTTGCGGTGCTATTACCTTGAAACGGAGACTTCTGTGTACCAGCCAGTTTCCTTTGCCTCTCACTCTTCACACGGGCCACAACCTGAGCTGCTACTCTGCTTTGGTTGTCTTTCTCCTCTTGAATCGCATCAAAATCAATGTCACAGTTGTTTTTGTCTATCACCTCAACAGATAGTACCATGTCACCATTGACACTCTCACTCTGAAACTCATGTTTGCAAATTGTTAATATATGTAATAAATTCAAATGAAAATATATTGCACACCTTCTACACAAATAACATAAACACATGACTCTGCATTTTTAGGTGCAAATTGTTAATATATGTAATAAATTCAAATTCAAATGAAAACATATTGTAATAAATTCAAATGAAAACAACTTCTACACAAATAACATTAAGGTGAAATCAAAGTTCATTTAGATTTCTTCTTTTTTGATCTTGACCTTGTATTCATCATAGATTTGGGAGGGGGTTTGGAACTAACCCTCACTTCTGGAATGGTGGCGCCATCTTTAACAACGCCGGGGTTGGCAGGGTTGGAATTTTCGTTGGATTTGACCGGCTGGTCATCTAAAACCTTCAACTTCATGTCACCTTTCACCGTATCTATGATTCGCTCAACTGCTTCTACCTTCTTCCGTAAGACTTTGATCTCTTTTTGAAGGCCACTGAAGCCAGCAACCATCTTGGTAGAGAGGTCTTCAAAGCATAGGTTGAAGTGAGCTTTCATTGTGGCCACCAGAGCCGACCCATCCTCATCCATACGAGAGGTGGACTCTGAACGAGACCTCTTACGGCTTTCTTGTTTTGATACTAAGCTCCTTTTGAGGTCCCCCGTATCCTCTGACTTCAC
>PKML01032116.1:45631-57022 GCA_002933935.1 Eutrema yunnanense
GTCTAGTTTTGCTGAAAAAAACAAATTTTAGGTTATTTTCAGCAATTCCCCCACATATTCAGAGAGTGATCCTAACTAAATCCCCAACACATTCACAAAAATATACGAATGATCATTTGAGTGGTTAAGATTACGTCTGGTTTTTATTTGAGTGGAATGTTTTGATCTAATACTGCTTCATCGAATATTATTCTGAAATTAAAGGTTTATAGATTATTTATGTATTCTTTGTTTCATTTTATTCGTAAAAGTTTGGTTTTTTTTTTTATGTTTTTCAGTGGAACCGTCTACGTTTTTTTAAGACTTACTTTAGCATTGAGGAAAATGATACTCCCTATGTTCTATGTTCTATATTAAGTGATGTTTAAGGTTTTTACACACTAATTAAGAATTTATTTAATTTTTATTTTTTCTATACTAAAAACATCATTTATTGTACATTTAAACACAATTCAACCAATAAGAAAACAATCTGCAAAATACAAAGGGTAAAAATCAATTAAAAATTATTTAATTTTGCATTGATTTGTGAGAACATCATTTATTTGAAAACATAAAAAAAACATTTAAAACATCACTTATTACAAAACGGAGGGAGTATGTTTTTATGTTTACTTTTCATTTTCATCAGGAATTCATATTTGACATGGGACTTTCAAACCTTTTTTTAAAACGGATTACTGTTTCCCGCTAAAACCGCAAAAATAATTGTTTCCCGCAAAAACCACCAAAATCGCAAAATAGCGGTTTCCCGCTAAAACCGCAAAAAACGGTTTCACGCCAAAACCCACAAAATAGCATTTTCCCGTTAAAACCGCAAAATAATTGTTTCTCGCCAAAACCGTAAAATAGCGATTTCCCGCCAAAACTGCAAAATAGCGGTTACTCGTCAAAACCGCAAAAATCAGTTTCCCACAAAAATCGTAAAATAGTGATTTTCCGCCAAAACCGCAAAAATGAGATTTCCCGCTAAACTGCAAAAAAGAGGTTTCCCGCCAAAACAGCAAAAAGTGGTTTCCCGTTAAAACCGCAAAAAGCGGTTTCCCGCTAAAACCGCAAAATAGTGGTTTCCCGCTAAAACCGCAAAATAGTGGTTTCCTGCCAAAACCGCAAAATTGCGGGCTCCCGCCAAAACCGCAAAAAGGCGATTTTTTGCCAAAATTGTAAAAAGTTGTTTCCCACCAAAACCGTAAAAAAGCGGGTTCTCTCCAAAACCGCAAAATAGCGATTTCCCGCTAAAACCGCAAAATAACGGTTTCCCACCAAAATCGCAAAATAACGGTTTCCCACCAAAACCGCAAAAAGCGGTTTCCCACCAAAACCGCAAAAAACGGTTTCACGCCAAACCCGCAAAAAAGTGGTTTCCCGCCAAAACCGCAAAATAGTGGTTTACTGCCAAAACCGCAAAATAGCGGGTTTCCGCCAAAACCACAAAAAGGCAATTTTTTAAAAAAAAATTTAAATTTTTTTAAAATATAATTATTTCATTAATCGAATTTTATAAGTTATTTAAATATTAATTTGATTATTATTTAGTTGTAAATATAGTTTAGATTAAACAAATTGTTATAAACATAGAACATGTCCTTTTTGGTCATTTGGTTTTAAAATGCATCCAAATAAAATATTCAAACACACAAACAAACATAACTACATCCAGATGCAATTTCTAGTTGCAAAAATTAAACACATAAAACGAACTGCGTCTGGATGTTACGTCCAGATATTGCGTCTAGACACAGTTTCTAGATGCGGCACCGAGATACAGAAACGAACAGGGCCTTACAACCTGAGCTTGTTGTTTGCGCATACAAGACTTGAAGCTAGTCAAAATCAATTTGAATGCCCATCATATTCAAATATTGAAAAAATCCAATATTACTATTGGGTGGGTAAAATACTGGAAAAAAAACTTAATACTTAAATAAACAAATGGTAATCAATATTAAAATGTTACTAAAAACAAAATATATAAATAAAAAAACTGCACGTATGCACAGGTATTGGCCTAATACATTCAAATGTCGAAGTGAATTGAGTATATTTTTTTCTCTCTAATACGAATTTATGATTGAATATAGAAAAAAATTTATTCATGCACATTTTTTGAAAATGTAATTACACTCAAATATACTTTCAAGATAAGACACATTCAAAGAAACAATTACATTTATGCACAGTTTTAAAAAAATGTAATTACACTTAAAATCACATGTAAGGATATCTTAGTATTTAAAAAAATTGAACAATAAAAAAGTGTGTAAATATAATTACAAACTGAAAAGTGTCTATATTATAAGTGAATCTGGAGAAAGTGTTAACCCACTCTTGAGTATATCTTTATATTTATTTTCGTGATAAAGTATATAGTTTTTCTTTTGTTTATATTTGTTTTTGTTTTTAACCTAATAACTCTGACGCCGGAAATTGTTTTTTTTTGTTTTTTATAAAAAAAAACCTCACCGCATTTCTTGTTCATCCTTCCTGGCTCTGCGCAACGCAGCGCCGCGTTCTCTTCTTCTCAGGTAAGCTTCTTCGATTCTCCTCTTAAACAAATGGTTAATGTGGAGTTTCGTTTCTAAACATATAAAGTTTTTGCCTTTTCTAGCTTGCGTCGATCCCAAAGTACAGATTGATAAACCCTAGTTATTCCCTTTCTATCTGTAGAAACTTTCACCCTAGATTAAGTAGGAATTAGTCGAGTTGATCGCTGTGAGACAGAAACCTTAATTTCAGAATCCGCAGTGTTAGACTATGAAGATGGGAAACAGCTGTTTGAAACTGGAAGTTCTCTAATCAGTAAGTGAGAGAAGATGGATATTCATTTGGTTGACGAGGTTTTGCCAATGGTGAATCATGGGATGGGAGATGACAGAGATGCCGAATCTAGCGATTTCAGTGGAACGAATCACATTGAGAATCCGTTGGGAATCGCAGAGCCATGTGTTGGCATGGAGTTTCATTCAGAGAAAGACGCCAAATCTTTCTATGACGAGTATTCTAGGCAGCTCGGCTTTACTTCCAAGCCCCTTGCTAAAACCGATGGGTCCATTACTGCTCGGGAATTCGTGTGTAGTAGTAGCAAAAGGTCGAAAAGAAGGCCCGCTGAAAGCTGTGATGCAATGGTTAGGATAGAGATGAAGAGTCAGGATAAATGGGTTGTGACGAAATTTGTTAAAGATCATACTCATGGGTTGGCAAATCCTAACACACTCCACTGTCTCCGCCCTCGTAGGCATTTTGCCAATTCGGAAAAAACTATGGCCGGGAATTACCAAGACGGGGTGAGTGTTCCTAGTGGTATGATGTATGTTTCTATGGATGGAAGTCGCGTTCCTATGGAACCTAATTATAGAGGAGCTAGAAGTGCATCTAAGGATTCAAATAGAGGTGTGGGAACAGTAAATTATGGACCTATGGCTACAAACACGAAGAGAACACTCGGACGGGATGCACATAATCTGTTGGAATATTTTAAGAGGATGCAGGCAGAGAACCCTGGTTTTTTCTATGCGATTCAGCTTGATGAAGATACTCAGATGACAAATGTATTCTGGGCAGATTCGAGGTCTAGGATTTCTTATACTCATTTTGGCGACACGGTCACCCTAGATACAAGATACAGGTGCAATCAGTTCCGGGTTCCTTTTGCTCCGTTTACTGGGGTGAATCATCATGGTCAGACTATCCTATTTGGCTGTGCACTGATTTTGGACGAGTCAGACACTTCGTTTATCTGGCTATTCAAGACTTTTCTAACAGCAATGAGAGATCAGCCACCCGTCTCTTTGGTTACCGATCAAGACAGAGCAATACAGATTGCTGTTGCTCAGGTATTTCCAGGTGCTCGTCACTGTATTAATAAGTGGGATGTGCTAAGAGAAGGCCAAGAAAAACTGGTTCATGTGTGCCTTGCGTATCCTAGTTTTCAGGTGGAGCTATATAATTGTATCAACTTCACTGAAACGATAGAGGAGTTTGAATCATCATGGAGTTCCATCATTGAAAAGTATGACTTAGGAAGACATGAATGGCTTAGTTCTTTATATAATGCTCGAGCTCAGTGGGTACCTGTTTATTTCCGGGATTCCTTTTTTGCTGCAGTATTTCCTAGCCAAGGTTATCCGGGTTCCTTTTTGGATGGGTATGTGAATCAGCAGACAACCCTTCCAATGTTCTTTAGGCTGTACGAAAGGGCTATGGAGAGCTGGTTTGAGATGGAGATTGATGCGGATATTGACACTGTCAACACGCCTCCAGTCTTGAAGACTCCATCCCCCATGGAGAATCAGGCTGCAAATCTCTTTACACGGAAGATATTTGCAAAGTTTCAGGAAGAGTTGGTAGAGACATTTGCTTACACTGCAAACAGAATTGATCATGATGGTACTAACAGCACATTTAGGGTTGCAAAATTTGAAAATGACAACAAAGCTTATTTAGTGACGTTTTGCTACCCTGAAATGAGAGCAAACTGCAGCTGTCAAATGTTTGAGCATTCTGGCATACTCTGCCGACATGTTTTGACAGTGTTTACTGTCACAAATATACTCACTTTGCCACCACATTATATTCTGAGACGGTGGACAAGAAATGCCAAGAGCGTGGTAGGGTTGGATGAGCATGTCAGTGAAAATGGACATGATAGCTTGATACACCGCTATAATCATTTATGTCGCGAGGCCATCAAGTATGCTGAGGAAGGGGCAATTACAACCGAAACTTATAGTATTGCTTTGGGGGCACTCAGAGAAGGTGGGAAGAAAGTTTCAGCTGTCAGGAAAAATTTAGGTAGAGGTGCACCTCCTAGCTCGCATTGTGGTGGAATTGGTAGTGATGAAAAGACCTCACTATCAGCTACTGACACAACCCCTTTACTGTGGCCGCGTCAGGATGAAATGATACGCAGATTTAATCTTAACGATGGTGGGGCCAGAGCTCAATCTGTTGCCGATTTGAATCTGCCGCGTATGGCCCCAGTGTCCCTTCACCGAGATGATGGTGCTCCTGAGAATATGGTATCTTGTGGAAACCTTTCACAGACTTATTTCTTTTCTTTTTTTTCTCTATTGGTGTTGGGTGGTAATTTGACTTGCTTTGTCTTACAGGTAGCTCTTCCTTGTCTTAAGTCAATGACTTGGGCTTGGGAGAGTAAGAATACAATGCCCGGTGGTAGAGTTGCAGTTATCAAATTAAAGGTGTGTATTATATGAACCCGAAACTTTTTCTGTATGGTTTTTGCAGTTATCAACTTTTGCTGAAACTTGGTCTGGTGTGATGATTGCATCTAAAATATATTAGATTATTGTAAGCCTCACGATGTCGAAGGTTTGAACAATTGACGTGGGCATTATTTACTGACTGTAGTGGAGGGAATTTGAATTTGTGGCCATCAATAGTCTTACTGCTTCCTGCAAAAATGTAGTTGACCGGTTTATTGTGGATTCTTTTTCATGATGTTTTCAGTTGCACGATTACAGAAAGTTTCCCTCAGCAGATATGGATGTCAAATTTCAGCTGTCTAGCGTTACACTTGAACCTATGCTAAGGTCTATGGCGTACATTAGCGAGCAGCTCTCAGCTCCAGCCAATAGAGTGGCTGTCATCAATTTGAAGGTATTCTTTTGTAGATTCTAGACTTGTGCCTACATGCAAACGGCTAGTTTCTCTTGTAGTTTTCACTTTAATGTGACGAAAGTCTTTGAATGCTGGGCTTCACTTTCAAGTAAAGGGTCTTCTTGAAAAGCATTTCTAATTTTTAATTTATTTAATGCCCTTTTTTTGTTCTTCCCTAATTTCTTTTATAAAGTCATTTCAGGAAGTGTGTGTTGTTTGACATGTTATCCCCATATTAGTTACACAATCAGGATTCTCACTTTCATTTTAAGCTGCCACACTTTCTAGAAGTTATCCATAGCAGCGTCGCTACTTGAATATGAAATTTTGGGTCTTCCCTATTGTAGAAAAGGTTATTGTTTCACTACCGCATTTGACTCATCAAGGAACTAAATAGCTTGTTATTTCACCGAAAATCAGATTTTACTTATTTTATATGTGGCTCTCTTTGGTAGTTACCGAGATTGATGTCTTACTCTATATTAGCGATTCTCAAATTAAACTAAAGAGCTCCAACTTTTTGCTATTTTTACTTCAGCTTCAAGATACCGAGACAACAACAGGAGAATCAGAGGTCAAATTTCAGGTGTCCCGGGATACACTTGGTGCCATGTTGAGATCAATGGCTTATATTCGTGAGCAGCTCTCTATTGTTGTAAGCATACACCCTTTCAATTCCTTTTTATTTGTTTGTTCTAAGTAGTAGTTATCAAATACTTACAAAGCCAAGGATTGTTGAAAGTAATAGCAACCAATTAGGTTCATACCAACCCATACGTGGTCTGCTTAACGTCTTATCGAGAATCTAAACTTGTATCTTACATTCATAGGAAGAGATACAGACAGAACCACAAGCGAAGAAGCAACGCAAGTGATGTTAAAAGAGAGAAGCAACCACGGAAAAAAAAAAAATCTTTAAACTTAGAAAGGCCTCATTAGGGTTCATCAGTTCCATATTTGTGTTGAACCTGTACGAAGTGTCATGTCATCTACGCAAGTGTAGCCATTGAGTCTTGATTCAAGCCAGGCTTTCAAGTGTATATATCCTTCTTTTACAGACATTGGAAAGCATTAATTTAAAATACAAGAAACAAAAATGTTGATAAGCTGATACGTACGAAGCCCAACATCCTCCGGTCATATATCATCAGTACAAGAAGCGTGGGGAAGGCCAAAGAGGCCGAAAGGGCTATGTATGGGTAAGATCCATGAAGAGTATATGTGGACTCTTTGAGGATAGTTTCACATGGGTGGTTACGGACGTGATCATTGTAATTGGGGAGGAGAGAGATTCCCATATACTTTTCTCTCTCTCCTTGTAAAACACCCTTTGATCAATATCATGTATTCTCTTTTATTTGATTTGCTCATCATTAAGTTTTACAAATCACACGTAACAACCTGGTATGAGAGTTGTCAAATTCCGGGAAATGGAGAAACATGCCGCCGAAGAAGACTGAGATAGAGAAGGCAGTGAAAACTCTGCAGAAGGACACGGGGAAGGAGGAGATGCGGTCGAAGCTCAGTGTGCTCGACCGGATGGAACAACACTTTACCGCAGATACCGAAGCAAAGAAGAAACGAACGGAAAAGCATCCGGTTTTCGTGGGGGAAACGAGTCAACGTGCGGCCTTTTTGGTACCCATGGGTCCCAAAAGAGGATAATGAACGATAAATTGCACTAATGAAATTTGAGTTTTAGTGAGTTATTATATGATTTGACTGAATTAGGTAAATTGTTATGATTTGTTATTAAAATTCTATGAAATCACATAAAACCAAGAGATTTAGATTTTTATATTTTTTAACTAAGAAACTGCACAAAAAACATCTTAAAATCACTAAAAATTCTGTAAAATCCATTGCTTGAAATATTTCCAATAACATTAGATTTGAACGTTCATTTTCAAATCACTAGTTCAATAACATATGATTTTAATTTTTTTTTTTAAATGTATGTTTGAATAACATAGGATTTGTAATTTTAATAAACATGTTAGATTGAATACACACCCCCCTCTCCAAAATGTTTCTTTTTCTCATTTCTCTTCATAGTGTATTAGGCCATCAGAGGGAGTAGTCGCGGATATGTTTCCGTTTATGACAATAAAAATTAAGTTGAAGTGTTGCTTAAGAGCTAGAAGCTGTTGGGATTCCTCTCAGCCATCTCAGAAGTGTGAGGGATCCGATACAACCACCGCGGAAGAACAAACATCGAAATATGATCATGAGAGGAATCCCATTGTGTCCCTCTTTCTCTTGCATCCAACATAATTCAAAGTCTGACTGTTTCTGCTACGTTCCAACTCATTGTGAACTGTAGATTTCCCATTGTGTAGATTGATAGATGCCAACTATTCATACATCTCGCTCCACATGTACATTGCATTACGTACCATCAAAAGGTTTCACCAAGAGCGGAAAATAATATAAACCGTTGCCGATATAACCCGGGGAAGTTATGCAAGCTCTTTTGAAATTTTTTTTTTTCAAGCCAGGGAAAGTATAACTCGGTGTTGATGATTGAAACTGCAGAAATCGATGGTCACAACAACTTCTTAACCATCAAGATTGCAGCCGAGCCATTGAAGACTTTCGTTCTAACAAATGGGATCTGGAAACTTTACACGGCTTAAATGGATAGACTATTGGAACTCCGCAAGCAGGTCTCAGATGAATAAATGATGAAAGTAAAGAGTTGTTTGTTTCTCTTGTAGCATGTTTCAATCATAACAACTTTGTAACCCAAAACGATGCCGTTTTTGGTTCGTGTGACAAGTCCCGCGTGTCTGAAAACTTCCTCTGGTGTAAATGACCAAAGAGTTTTCGGAAGAGGAGGGATTTTGATGCATTGTCTTGAAACCGGATTAGCCACGTAATAGGTTCGATTCCAAGTTTTGTTGATGATTGGTCTAATATCTCAACAAGAGTTTCAACTCATAAGGACTTAACCATTCAAATGATGATTTGGTTCATTATCTAGTTGGATGCTTAAGTGCCTTATGGTTTAGTCCGGTTATTGTAAATCCTTAAGTATAAAAGGATGAATTACAGTGTTAGTTGACACATTGTAACAAACATATTGCAGATCATCTTCTTCCTCTTTTGCGAGCTTTCGGTGTGTGAGACTCGTCAATTTTTTGATATAGTAAAGTTTGCTGGATTGAATATGGCCCCATAACGTAGTTCTCCACATCATAGGTGAACTCAGGGTGATTAATTCTTGGTGTTCGTACTTTATGCACTTTTGTGTTCTTGCGATTAAGAGTGATCGAGAGAGAAAGAGAGAAAGTGAAATCTTGTGAAATTGATTCATCGGAGAGTTGAGTTGCAATCGGAATTATCGTTTTAGTGTAAGAAGTGGTATCATAGCCAAATGTTTTGGTAATCCCGATGACAATCACGACGACTCGAGCTGAGGTTGAACGCTTTGATGGAACCGACGATTTCTAGTTATTGACCATTCGGATGATAGCGCATTTCAGAGTTTCATGATTGAGGGAGGTTGTTATTGATGATGATTTCTCAATTAAGTTTCATGTAACCAAAGAGGAAGGAAATAAGTCATCGGAGGATGATCCCGAAGTCTCGACCCCTGAAACAAAGATAATTCTTGATCCCGTTAAATTGGAGAAAGATAAAAGGGCTAAAGACATAATTATTATGAGCATTGGAGATCATGTTCTTAGAAAGATCAAGCATTGTACTACGACTGCTACAATGTGGTCGTTGTTTGACAGGTTGTACATGTCGAAGTATATGCCAAATCAAATCTTTGTTCAATCTCAATTCTACACATTCAAGTGTGATGGATCAAGATTGATGGATGTCAATGTCGATGACTTCCTCAAAATTGTAGCTGAGATGAGAAGCTTGAGTGTAAATGTCACATATGAGATTCAAGCAATTGTTTTCTTAAACTCACTTCCTATGAGTTATGATCAACATAAATATACTCTTAAGTATGGAAAAGATTCATTTTCATTGGAAGAAGTGATCTCAGATGCAAGATCGAAGCCGAGAGATTTCAGAAAGTAGTAAGATGGAAACATGTTTTGCTACGACTCTCTACAGTAATGAAAGAGGAAGACATGTTAAGAGAGACTCAAATGACAACAAATGAGGAAGAAATCGTTGTAGTCCAAAACAAGAAAGGTAACATGTTGGTACTGCAAAAAGAAAGGACATGAGAAGAAGGACTGCTATGCAAGAAAAAGAAGAATGGAAAGTGATAGGGAAGGTGAAGCAGATGTAGCCATAGACCAGTTGGAGGTTATTGATGCTTTTCTGAAGATGACTTCATGGATAATTGGGTTATAGATTCAGGTTGCACTCACCATATCACTTCAAGGAAAGACTGGTTTGTGAATTTTACAGAGAAGGGTTCCAGTAGGATTTTACTAGGTGATTTTCACACAGTTGAAACTCTCGGTACATGCTCAATAAGGCTCAACACTCATGGAGGATCAGTCAAGATTATGTATAATGTCAGATATGTTCCAACTCTGGGAAAGAATCTCATATCAAATGAAACTTTGGACAAGTTGCGATTTGATCATACTGTTGGAAATGGAAAAATCATGCTCCACAAGAATAACAAGTTGGCATTGCAGAGGATTATGAAGAATGATCTTTACATACTTAATGGTGAGACAATTACAGATGAATTATGTCAAGTGGAAAGTGCAAAAGCTTAGGCTCCTTTTAAGTCGAAAAGCATGACACATAACATGTTCTTGATTATGTTCATGCTGACCTTTGAGGATCTCCAAATGTTCAACCTTCATTATTAGGTAACCAGTATTTTCTCTCTATCATCGATGACCACTCGAGGAAAGTGTGGATATGGTTTTGAAAACTAAAGATGAGACATTTTCTAAGTTCCCTGAATGAAATAAGTGGGTTGAAAATCAGGTTGATAGGTGATGTGGTCATTGTCCCAGTAAACCAACACAAGGTGACCCCAATGACCGTAGACGACCAATCCGGCCCATCTGAAACCGAGAGAAGCCTTGTAGAAGATGAACCGGAGGAACCATGAAATAAATCCACTGAGGGATTGCATTTTCACCAACCAAGTGGCCACTATGGACACAATAGTCGAATCCCTCAGTCCCAATTCAAGATTTTCCTAGATGAAGACTTTCGATGCATTGCAACCAAAGAAAACCTTACCGAAGCTAAATCGAAAGAACCGCGCGCCAAATCAATTGAGGAAAAGCATTTCTCTCGACCAATCACCCCCAATGAAGGTTCTGGTCGAGTTAAAACATCACTTACTCGGCCCAAAACTTGATTCACTCACAACAGCCCCTACGACCTTTCCTTTCAAGCATATATGCCTAATCTGGCCAAATTCAAGCCCAACCACGAAGGCCTAAGCTCAGACCCGACCCGATCCATGTTCTTGACCCAACAAGGACTCATGTCGAAGTGTACTCCACCCAAGAATGGACCAGACCAAGCCAAGACTCACCGGACAAGTCGACGGTCCCATAACTTACCATATTTGGAACTTTCATTATTTGAAAGTCTCCAAACGTTTTCTTGGCATCCATGAGACTTTTTGCTACTTCTAGTAGTCCCTTAAAACACTCTAGAGTGCAACAACACACCTTGGATCAGGCGGATCCATCTGTGTCTTCAATTGAACCAATCGGAGCCGTTTATGGAAAGTATGAAGACCGACCGGTTCAATCACTTGCAAACCAGAATATGGCGACCATGAGAGACTCCTAGACAGCTAAGGGAGCATACAAATACCTTCCCATGAAC
>PKML01032116.1:58095-98992 GCA_002933935.1 Eutrema yunnanense
ATGAAGCATAAAAGTTTTCCATTTAGATGGAGTAAGTCGAACGCAAGTGCCATACTTGCAAGTGAAGAAGAAGTCAACAAGGTTCGAGGTTCTACGAAAAGAACTAGGCGTAACAATGAAGCCATGATCAAGGAGGAGTGTTGGATGTGATCAAGTCTTCATCTTATTTTATTATCTTAGAAGAGTCGTATATTATATAGTTAAGTAACTGATTTATGTATAAACTATTCGTATCACACACCGAAGAGATACGATTAGAATTGTTAACTGCAAAACAGTTACACGTGTGTGTATGTGTCTCCACATTGGGTTGTCTTCTAGAGACGTGTCCCTTAGTCAAAGTGTGTCATGTAAACCTATAAATACAGTTTATATATCTAATAAAAGTATGTGGTTTTCGTTTACAAGAATCGAGTAATACACCAAAGAGAATACGTTGAGTGTCGAACAAGAAAGAGAGAGAGAGAGAGAGAGAGAAACAGAGTAAAATATGTGTTGTCCGATCCTTAACGACTTTGAGAGTTCAAAGTTCTACAAGATTTACCAATCTCCCGATCATGTTTTCCATCTTAAATTTTCGAGTTGACTTTTGTTCACAAATCATTGACCATACAGATGCAATGTAGTAGAAAACAAAGATCAAGATCAAATCCACAAGAAAAAACCATATATTTAATTTCTCATTTACCTTACAAAATCTCAAAACTTAGCGATCCCAAATTCGACCGTAACCTAATTTCCGCACCAATCAAAAGAAACTTTTGAATCATGCTTCTTCCTTGTAGTGGTCATACACCATTTGGTAGACCTCCATCAATAATTTCGGGAAGAGACCATCAAAATACTTGAAGAGATCACCTCTAATAACAGTCTGAGATATCAAAACTTTCAACTATTTTAGAAAAACTATGTCGTGAGTGTTAAAGTATTTGAATGATTTCTTTTTATAGGACAAACGTTGATGGTTGTTTCCAATTCTCCGTGGTGAACCTTTGTGTTTTTTTATTAATCTTACCAAGTCTGCAAAACTGCCATCTACGTATTTGGCATGGTTTTCCATATGACTGATATGCCCACCAATCTCAGTTTAAAACAAACATCAGTCAAAACAAACATTATTGAGACTAGTTTCTTTGACATACTTAATCGTAAATAAGTTAATGTTTTCACTACAAAAGTTTGTATAAAAGTCTGTAAATACAAGCAACTTCAAACAAACAAAAAAATTTCAAAGTCATTTGCGTTTTATGTTGGGAGTGGATTTCGCAATCCCCCTTTTCCTAAGGCCCATCCACAGATCAACGTCGGCCCATCTAAACAATCAGCCCAATTGGTGGCCGGCCCACCGAACAAGCGAAGCCCACCTAGGTCGGCCGTACAATCCTGAAGAAGATGAGGTGGATTGCCACCAAAACCGGTCAGTACACTCTATTCAACCACACGACCTGTCCTGCCCCACCATTGATATGTCCTGCCCGATCACCAACCTGTCATGACCGACCATACCGATTAGGGTTTGAGTGCCACCGCTTTAAGTTACAGTATAAATAGTAATGTACCCTCATTATGAGAGGGATCCGATTTTGGAGAGGAATATCTCTGATAAAAAACTCAACCGACATTATAATCTTCAAAGAAAAAGAACTGATTTATCATCCATTTAAAAGAGAATATTCTTCTAAGTCCCGGGTCAAACCGACCAACAATTATTCATCAATCATACCGACCTCGCTTGCTTTTAACATTCGCCGACCTAAGACTTTAACTTAATTGGAATTCTCCGAGCCCTCTGCTGTAAGTAGATACGAAAGTTAGTCGGTGCCTATAACCGATACAACAATTGGCGCCCACCGTGGGGCTCAGAGATATTTCTCAACGCAAAAAGCAGTTCGGCGGATAACAACTCAACGATGTCAGAACAACCATCCACGACTACGATAGGCGCAAAGACCGCAACACCTCGATTCATCGGACCCGAACCACCTCCAAACCAACAGAGTAACACCGGCATGCCAACTACTGCCGCGATCCTCAAAACTACCCGGATAACTCCACTCGTCAGCAACGTTTCCACTGTCGAACCAACCGACCAACCGCTTAGAACTATCCTACATAGCCCGAACCAATCAGGACGAATGGCAAAATGGGCAGTCGAGCTAAGCGAATACGATATACAGTACCGAAACCGAACAAGCGCCAAATCGCAAGTCTTGGTCGACTTCATTATCGAGCTTCCCCCAGAACTGATCGGCGACTCTATGTTAACGGTTCGTGGCGACTCTATGTTAACGGTTCGTCATCACTGCGCGGATCGGGAGTGGAAATCATGCTGCAATCTCCCACCGAAGAAATCATAGAGCAATCTTTCCGCCTAAATTTTCAACCCTCAAACAACGAGGCAGAATACGAAGCATTGATCGCCGGTCTAAGACTGGCCAGGGGAATCGGAGTAAGAAGAATAGAGGCATTCTGCGATTCACAGCTCGTGACAAATCAATACAGTGGCGACTACGAGACCAAAAACGAAAGGATGGAAGCCTACCTCCAAGTCGTAAAGAAACTCGCAAAGAAGTTCGACTCCTTCACCCTCACCAAAATTCCGAGGAGTGACAACGCATCGGCGGATGCTTTAGCGGCACTCGCCTCAACCTCCGAACCACATCAACATCGAATAATACAAGTCGAAAGCATCGACACGCCAATCATTGACCTACCCAAAGGAATTTGCCTCATCGACGACCTCCCAAATGACCAAAGAAACGACAACAAAACAACCGACCAAGTGGAAGTGGAGGATGAACCTGCCTTAGAGGACGACATAGGCAATGCAGCCGACCCCGTGGATTGGTGAGTCGAAATCCTACTCTACATCAGCGACAGACAAATACTACCCGACCGATGGGCAGCTCGGCGCTCAAAACTAAAAGCGCCCACTATACCCAAGTCGATGACAATCTTTTCTGCGTCAATACTTACAGCGCCTTACTCAGATGCCTCAGCAGCGAGGAAGCCCAAGACGTCATGAAGGAAACCCACGAAGGATCAAGAATCAAGAATCACAGCCATTTCTGGCCGACCATGGAATCTGATTGCATAAAGTTTGTAGCTCGGTGCGAGCCATGTCAGCGACACGCACCAATGATCCATATTCCCACCGAGCTACTCACTACCGTCACAGCCCCGTACCCCTTTATGAGATGGGCGATGGACCTAATAGGCCCACTCCCCCGATCTCGCCAAAAGCGGTTCGTACTAATCATAACCAATTACTTCACCAAATGGATAGAAGCCGAGTCTTACGCCAAAGTCCAAGCCACCGATGTACATAAATTTGTATGGAAAAACATCATATGCCGGCACGGACTGCCATACGAGATCGTTACCGACAACGGTCCTCAATTCACTTCTACTATCTTCGAAGTGTTTTGCGCCAAATGGAAAATACGACTGAGCAAGTTCACACCGAGATACCCGCAAGGCAACGGTCAAGCCGAAGCAACAAACAAAACCATCATCGACGGACTAAAAAAACGACTCAAAGAAAAGAAAGGGCTATGGGCCGACGAACTGGATGGAGTACTGTGGTCACACCGAACTACCCCACGACGATCTACAAACAAAACGCCCTTCTCCTTGTCACACGGACTTGAAGCACTGGCTCCAGCCGAGGTCGGCATACCCAGCCTCCAACGAACGATGCTAACCCAGGAACCAAAGCTAAACGAGGAAATGATAAGAGACCGATTGGATCTGGTAGAAGAAGAGCGCGACGAAGCCCTACTCCGCATACAGAACTACCAACAACAAGCAGCTCGGTACTACAACAAAAAAGTTAAAGGAAGACACTTCGAAGATGGCGACCTGGTACTTCGAAAAATCTACGAAAACACCGCCGAACCCAACGAAGGAAAACTAGGCGCCAACTGGGAGGGACCATACCAGGTTTCAAAGGCAGTTAAACCAGGAGTATACGAGCTAACAACCATGGTAGGAGAACCGATCATACGTCATGGAATTCGATGAACCTCAAGAAGTACTACTACTAGATCGGCTAAAAAAAAAAAAAAAAAAAAAAAGGACGCTCACCGAGCTATGTCTATGTAATGTGAACTACGATCGGCTTGATCCTTCCTTGGAAGGTACGTAGGCAACCCATTTCGGGGTGCAACTGTTTACATAAATAAAAATTATTTTCTAAGTACCATCTCGCTACTACCCACATCATCATCGTCCCACATCGTCATCGTCCCACATCGGCATCCTAGCTAGATGTTCGATTTACCAAAACGCATTCCACATGGATGCAGTGGTGAAATAACCCACACACTAAGCCAGACCCAGTTCTGCACATATGTTAGGTCGGCTGAATACAAACGCCGAACACATCTTCGCGTATTCATACCCGATCTAAGAAGTTAACAGGTGAACCGAGCTAAGACTCGCACCTACTAACATGATAAGCCGAGCCCAGACTCGCACCTTACAGGGTAAGCCGAACTTCTTGTCTCGCACCTAGAATCTAAAAAAGCCGAGTCTGACCTCGCATTTGTCAACAATATAAAATCTAACAGACTTCAAAGAAAAAAAGGCGATTTCATTCATATAAAATCGGCAAAAGATTACATCGACAAAAGAAAGAAAAACTAATGAAAAAAGATCATCGGTCAGCCAACTCCTTTGCCCGATCAGCTACGGTAATCAGATCGGCAGGATCTTCATACTCATCTGACTTGGGAAGTTGCGGAGTCAAAGGCAAGCTACCTTGAGAGCGATGGTCCCCATCCTCAGAAGGTCAGTCCTCCGGATCCTTGGGATCACCATCTTCGGCAGCAGGCTCGACAACAGGAGCTACCGATGTATTCAGAGGAAGATCGGTTGGGAGAGGTATGACATCCATATCACCATCTAAGAGGTCGTTGATCTGTATCTTGCTAACCGTTTCACGTCACTCGGCCTTGTCTTCCTCCAGCTTAGTGACATAAGACGAGGGAATGACAACACCATCATCCTTCATTACCTGGAGATAATCGAGAATCCCAGTAATTTGGTTAACAATCAGGACCACATCACGGGCCTTCTCTTGATCCTCAAGATGCCCCTTGAAGCGCTCAAACCAAGGCGCATATGCCCCGTTAACCTCCTCCCAAATCCGCTCTCTCTCTTGTCGGACCTTCTCCTTCACCGACCTCTCCAACCGAACCGATTCAGAAACCAGTTCCTTCTCCAACATACCCTCTCCCGAGAGACCTCCTCCAAATTCGTAAGGAGATTGGAGTTCTCCTTTTCTAGATCGGAGACCGTGGATGCAAGCTCAATATTGCTCTTATCAAGCATCTCCGACCTCACCTTCTCCTCCGCATGCTGCTTCTTGACCGACTCAAGATCCCTCATCAATTGCCGACCTGCAGCCTTAAGCTTCTGCGCCTCATCCAACTTCTCCGTCCTCACCCTTTTTAGCTTACGATCGTACGACGCCGTAAGCCTGTTCACGAAAGACGCCGTCTGGTATCCAAAAATCACAGTTAAAAACCCAAATTAAACAAAAAAAAATTGCAAGGAAAGGAATAACCAAGCATACCTTCATAAACTGGCAAGCCAGCTACAGATATGTATCCTCCCCCTCAAGTTTCCCGAAGGCCGGAAGACTGCTCGAACTGCTTCCGATCTCACGAAGCAGATCGGAGCAAGCAGCCTTATCGTTGACAAACGGCTCATCCTTCCTATACTTGAAGCTGAAGCCCTGAAGACTGACCTTCTGCTTTTTTGAGGGTCTTCCCTCACCGACTGGTTGCTCCATAGAAGGAACACCCAGACCGGCGAATTGACCTTGATCCCCCCGCCCAGCCGACCTCGAGGGATGTGTGGAGGATTTCTTCGAGGAGTGCTTCCTTTTCTTCTTCCCCTCCCTTTTCAATCCTCGTGGCCGGCTCCCCGAAATTTCTCTCCTCGGCCTCCCTTTGAACAGGTTCAGCCACCTGTTCGTCCCCCAAGCTCTGCGGATTGCTCCGACTCTCGGTATTAATGGAGGCATCGACCTCTGCGATCTCCCTCTGAGACCGGTCATCCCCAGCGCTTGGAGGATCAGCAGGGTCCGATCGAACAACGAGAGCGGTGCTCGCGTTGATCGGAAGAGGAGTGGCCGATCTAGCTCTGGCCCTGCTCGCATAGCTCGGCAAAGCATTGACATCTACACCACCCATGTTGCTATTTCTCTGAGAAGAATGAACAACCGCGCCCCAACTAGCTGTAAAACCAAAGACGATTGAGTCAGAAACATAGTACCGATAAAAGAAGAAGTAATACGAAGATCGGCTCACCGGAATGGATACGAGCCAAACTATGTCGAATCCTTTGAAAATGAATTTCTGGCCACCGTCTCTGACCCAACTCCCGAATTCTCGCCAAGTCCTCTTCAAAACCTTTAGGAGGCGCCTTGGAAACAGGATGCCGAACTATAACAACCAAAAAAAGAAGGTTAGCTAGACAAGGGAAGACAGATTGATAAAAGCGTGATGAAAACTAATGTCTACCAAAATCCTTGTTCCACCGAGTCCTATATTTCCTCTCGACCTCGACGACCGATGCCGAGTTGACTTTGGCATAAAAATACCGATGCTCCCAGTCGTTGACTTTTCTAACACTATCACCCATAATCACTTTGTGATTACTCTTCGCAGCCACGTAGACCGTCCCAGGGGGTCTTGCCGTTCGCACTAATACGAGACATTTCTTCAAAAAAATGAAGGTCAACATAGATATCGCATTCGGTCCCCAAAACCAAAGCGGCGACCATATTGTGAATCCCAGCATGGGTCATCTGGCTGATGGCGAGCTTCCTAGCGTCACAGTAGTCGATCAGCAATTTCGGTAAAGGAAACTAGAGCAGACAATAAGTGAAGTACGCCTCGTACAAACAAATCCACCCTTTAGGAGCAGTCCATGGTCGCTCGACGGGGGTAGGCGGCCTAGTTTCCAAGCCGGAAACCGTCTGTGCCATATCATGCACCTTCCTCAGAGAAGCACTGTCAGACTTCGAAGGAATGTCGGCCAAACGAAGCTGACCACGAGGGATCAGCTGACCCTTAGATCCGGTAGCCGACTTACAAACCCTCCTGGTTTCAATCTCGGCAGCTTCCAACGTCAACCTCTCATCCATCGCGATCAACTCATCCTCGAATTTTATGTCGTCGATCGCTTCATCCATCAATTGAGGAACAACGATCTCCAAGCGAGCCGAACTGGAAACGGCTCCATCTGGTCGAGTTCGGATCGCCTACTCCTGGATCGGCGAATTAGCTGCTCTGACCGAACCGATCGAAGTCGTCGACTCACTCGAGGAATCACTACTCACCGAGATTGCATCACCCACAACCGACCTCGAAGATAAACTTGATTCAATACGCGCCATCTGCTTTTTGGAGGATCAAAGAATAGGAAAAACGAAGAACTAATAAAGAACACGAAGAACAAACAACCGACACCACTCGAACCTCCACCTAAATCGGAGAAATCACACCGCAAAATCGACGAAATCACGGCAGCGATACGACGGAAAAACGGCGGCGATACGACGGAAAAACGGCAAAGAAGAAAGGAGAATACAAATGAAGCCGAGAGAGGAGAAAGAAGAGATCCGTACCTGCTGAAGAATGAAATGAAGAAGAGCGAAGGAGGATGGTTATATAGAAGGAGAGCGCGATTGCCGAGAGGACATAATGATCGCATCTATGAGACTCTTTGTTTCCCGCGTGTCTAGAAGACTCTTCGGTTCCCGCGCATCAACATATGGACCCAAGCGTCAAAGGCCCATTTAGAAGCCCACTGAGCATCCTTCCAGGAAACGCCGATCTAGATAGAAGCTTTGCCGACCACATAATTCGCCGAATTCAAGATTTCTTCTTTCCTTCGCCGAACTGGAGGGGGGGGGGCAATTGTTGGGAGTGGATTTCGCAATCCCCCTTTTCCTAAGGCCCGTCCACGGATCAACGTCGGCCCATCTAAACAATCGGCCTAATTGGTGGCCGGCCCACCGAACAAGCGAAGCCCACCCAGATCGGCCGTACAGTCCTGAAGAAGATGAGGTGGATTGCCACCAAGACCGGTCAGTACACTCTATTCAACCACGCGACCTGTCCTGCCCAACCATTGATCTGTCCTGCCTGATCACCAACCTGTCCTGACCGACCGTACCGATTAGGGTTTGAGTGCCTCTAAACCACCGCTTTAAGTTACAGTATAAATAGTAATGTACCCTCATTATGAGAGGGATCCGATTTTGGAGAGGAATAGCTCTGATAAAAAACTCAACCGACGTTATAATCTTCAAAGAAAAACAACTGATTTATCATCCATTTAAAAGAGAATATTCTTCTAAGTCTCGGGTCAAACTGACCTACAATCATTCATCAATCATACCGACCTCGCTTGTTTTTAATATTCGCCGATATAAGACTTTAACTTAATCGGAATTCTCCGAGCCCTCTGCTGTAAGTAGATATGAAAGTTAGTCGGTGCCTATAACCGATACAACATTTTAGTATGATTAATGAATGAATTTTGAATTGTTAGAAAAAGCTAAGGTTAACGAGGAGTTTGAGTTCGCACAACTTTGATGGAGAAAGCCTAAAAAAGTATGGAAAGTCTATACCCTACTTTGACTACTTGGATTGCTTAACGGATCTATTCTATGAAGAAAAAGTTTCATTTTGGTTTCCTCTTTATAGTGTGGAATTATAGTTTTTTTTAGCCTTAGCTTCCCTAGCCTAACAAATAAAGTTTTTCAAGTCTCGGTCAGTTAGTGAAAACACCCATTCGTCTACAGTACAGTAACGGCCAACGTTAAATCAAAGTTTTGTGTTTCAGATTGTGAAAAACGACATATATTTTGCGAAATCTCAAATAGTTTTTTATGAACCCCCGCCCCCTCCCCATTTAAAGATGAATTGAGAATAAACTCTTCAAGTACAATCTTAATGTAAAAAGAAAACCCCTCAAGTATGAGTTTGTAAATAAAAGAAAACCTCTCCGTCTACAATAGCGTTAAAACTTAAACGACCAACGTTAAATCAAAACTACTATGTGTTTTGAGTTGTAAAAAGACGATCGTTGTTTTGCAAAATCTCAAATTGAATCCAAACCAGAAAAAGCCTCCAAGACCCACCAAAATTTATCCGCTTCTCTTCAACTTCGTTGCCTGAGAAACCCATATCCTTTGCTTCATCACGTCTTCGAACAAATTTCATAACGGATATTCTCTGAACATGTTCGAGTGTAAGATTTACAAAAGGTGATGTTGCGGGAGGTGTTGAGATTCTTGGATTCAAACTGAAAGAGGAAAATGAAAAGATTTGGGCGGTTATAGAAGAGAACAATCTCAATTGACCAATATAGTAGTTGGAATTTTAATGCTACTGTAAACAAAACAAAACAAAACAAAAATTCACATTAACAGACTGATACTTGAGAGGTTTTTAAACGGGCCGAGACGTATCAGGCCTGTTTAGTCCGTCACAAGAACCCTATTTGAGAGAATGCAGAGCGAAGAACTTTCTTCTCTCTCAAATCCGAAATGTTGAGAAGAAAACCCACAAAAATCCAACTCAAAATCGAAGACCGCGAAGAGCTTGAACAATCCCGCAAATCTGAACCACCCACCACCACCACCACCACCACAACCACCGCTTCATCTTCCTCTTCCCTCCTCCATCTCATCGACACTAAACACCAAAACCCATCTTCCAAATCCGACCGAATCGGCCTCTCTTCCTCTTGAAAACCCTCCATGGAAGTCGAAGTCAAGCTCCGTCTCCTCACCGCAGCTGCTCATCTCCGTCTCACCACTCTCCTTACTCCGTTTCACCTCAAAACCCTCCACCAGCGCAACCTTTTCTTCGACACACCCAAAAACGACCTCTCCCTCCGCCGCGCCGTCCTCCGTCTTCGCTTCCTCCAAAACGCGGCGGAGTCGTTTGCTTCTCCGTCGCATCGTTGTATCCTCTCATTAAAGGCGAAACCAACGCTTGCGAATGGGATTAGCCGTGTGGAGGAAGACGAAGAGGAAATCGATGCTGGATTAGCCAAAGAATGTGTGGACTCGCCGTCTAAGCTATCATTGCTTGGATCTAGGGTTTTGAAAAGAGTTAAAGAGGAATACGGATTCGCTGATTTTTTAGGGTTTGTTTGTTTGGGTGGATTTGAGAACGTAAGGAATGTGTATGAGTGGAGAGGCGTGAAACTTGAGGTTGATGAGACTAAGTATGCTTTTGGGAATTGCTATGAGATCGAGTGCGAGACAGAGGAACCAGAACGTGTTAAGACAATGATCGAGGAGTTTCTTACAGTGAACAAAATCGAATTCAAGGATTCGGACATGACAAAGTTTGGGGTTTTCCGATCAGGAAAGCTTCCTTGACAGGTTTAGTCTCCCTTAATCTGATTAAAAGCTATTATTGTCTGCGCGTAGCTTGTTTATTGATTGACCTAATCTTTTGAAGTCAAGCTGGGTGAAATGATTTCTATCAAATTGTAGCATAGATGTCTGCAGAATGTTCCTTTGTATATAACCTTTTGCAAGAATCTCAAGAGATGGGTTTTTGAAGAAATGATTTCTATCAAATTGTAGTATAGATGTCTGCAGATATTGTGAACAGATGGGTCTGAAAATTTTCAGTATGATGTCTGGTATTTGCTTGTTTGCTATTATATTATAATTGAAAGCTCTTGAAATTGTGAAGTTCCATAATGAAACACTTGTATTTGTAATAAGCCACCGCTCCAACTCGAGCTTCAATTTGAAAAGGCCCAAAATACCGAATTGACAGTTTTTGTGAAGAACGGCGGAAGATGGAATGTTGACGATAAGGGTGGAGTTTGAGGAAGACCCAATCGCCAACTTCAAAGGAGATGTCTCGCCGTTTTGCATCTGCGGTATGTTTCATCCTCTGATTTGCCTTGTGTAAGTGCGATTTGAGCTCTCGAAGGACAACATCTCTAGCGGCCAGCTGCTCATCCAGTTCGTGAATCGGCGTTGATCCCATCTCATAACCCGGTAACGTTGGTGGTGCACGACCAAACATAGCCTGAAAAGGTGTTGTTCCCGTTGACGCGTGATACGTTGTGTTATACCAATATTCTGCCCACGGTAGCAGTGAACTCCACTGTTTTGGCCTGTTGTGGACGAAGCACCTGAGGAATTGTTCAATACACCGATTGACCACTTCGGTCTGCCCGTCGGTTTGAGGATGGTATGCGGAAGACATACGTAGCTGCGTGCCGGAGAGACGCCAAAGCTCACGCCAAAAAGTGCTTACGAACACCGGATCGCGATCACTAACGATGGACTTGGGAATTCCATGGAGCTTAACAATGAATTCAACAAACTTAATAGCCACAGATTTAGCCGTATAAGGGTGCGAGAGTGGTACTAAGTGTGCTGCTTTAGTGAGTCGATCTACAACAACCATAATAGTAGTGTGATTGTCAGAACGAGGCAGACCCTCAACGAAATCCATGGAGATGTCTTCCCAAACTTGAGATGGAACGGGTAATGGTTGGAGAAGACCGGCGGGAGAAAGACTCTCATACTTTGCTTGTTGGCAGGTTGTACATGATGTGACATATTCGCGAACGCTGCGGTACATCGACGGCCAATAAAATTGTTGGGCAAGATGCTTGAAGGTTCGTAAGATACCTGAATGTCCTCCTTGTGGTGTATCGTGATACTCATGGAGCAATTGTGTAATGAAGGGTGAGCCTGGGGGAACCACCGTTCTGTTGTGGTAACACAATAACCCACCACTTCTCGAGTAAGGTTGACCCGGAGCAGCATCAGCCAGCTTGCCAATCTTGAGCAAGTATGGATCAGTTGACGAAGCTAATCGCAGATCTTCCCAAATTGACGTGTGAGAGGCAGAAAAAGCGTGTAAGCACGGGCTGTTGGGAACTCGTGAGAGAGCATCAGCTGCAGCGTTGTGTCGTCCCGGTCTATACACGATTTCGTAAACATAACCAGCAAGTTTCCCCATCCATTTTTGCTGTTCGGGAGTTAATATCCTCTGTTCCAGCAGATAACGTAGACTGCGTTGATCCGTTTGGATCGTGAATCTCTGTCCCATCAAATATGGTCGCCACGTACGAATCGCCACCACAATAGCTAGCATCTCGCGTGCATAGGTAGACCAATTCTGCTTTGTTATGCCTAGCGAACGACTCATGAAGGCGATTGGCTTGTCATGTTGAGATAGGATCGCACCAATTCCCCCACCTGACGCATTTGTCTGAATTACGAAAGGAATCGAAAAGTCAGGAAGTGCCAATGTTGGTGTTGTCGTCATTGCGTGCTTCAGGGATTCAAATGCTGTTTCAGCTTCGGAATTCCAGCCAAATTTTCCCTTGCGCAGCAAATTTGTCAGCGGCCGAGCAATATTGCCATAGCTCTGCACAAATTTTCGATAATACCCAGTAAGCCCCAAAAATCCTCGAAGCTCTGTAATGGTTGTTGGTGTAGGCCAATCTAACATAGCCTGTATTTTAGCTCGATCCACCTTAACACCATCACCTGAGATCATATGCCCCAAATACTCCAGCTCTGCTTTCCCGAATTCGCATTTCTTGAGTTTGATGAATAAACGGTGTTGTCGAAGGATTGAAAACACCACACGGACATGCTCTGCGTGCTCCTGTTGCGAAGTACTGTAGACGAGAATGTCGTCGAAGAAGACCAGAACAAACTTGCGAAGATGTTCACGAAAGATCGAGTTCATAAGCGACTGAAAAGTGGAGGGGGCATTGCACAATCCGAACGGCATTACTAAGTATTCGTAATGTCCGTTATGAGTGCGAAACGCTGTCTTGTGTGTATCGTCAGAACGAATTCGTACCTGATGGTAACCTGCCGCAAGATCCAATTTCGTGAATACTTTCGCTCCGTGGAGTTCATCGAGCATGTCTTCCACTGTGGGAATGGGAAAACGATCCTTGATTGTCGCTGCATTCAACGCTCTGTAATCGGTACAGAAACGCCACGACCCATCCTTCTTCTTCACGAGCAAGACAGGGGATGAGAAGGGGCTGGAACTTGGTTGAATCAGGCCTGCTCGTAACATCTCTGTCACCTGTCTCTCTATTTCGTCTTTTTGAAAGTGAGCATATCGATAAGGACGTACGTTCACCGGGTCGGCTCCTTCCTTAAGTGCGATTTGATGTTCGATGTCGCGATTTGGTGGTAGTTCTTTTGGCGTCTGAAATAATTCTGTGAACTCCTTGATAATTGATCGCAAATTCTCAGGGATGACCTTAACGTCGTCGTCTGGTTCATCGATTGTCAACTGGAATAACATTTGCCCTTTGCGGGCCTCATTAAGCATCTCCTCCCCCTGGGCCTGTATAATTTGTCCTGGTCGCAGCCCATTTAAAATGTGCTCTTCCCCAGCCCACGAAAACTTCATCCATTGGGCCTTCCAATCACAAGTAGTTGGGCCCAGCAGCTCCAACCATTGAATGCCCAAAACCAAGTCAAGCCCTGTTAATGGTAATCGATAGAGATCGATGTTGAAGACGACGCTGCCTAATTCCACTGCCACCGCTTGATATTTTCCGGTGCACCGGAGCGGATTTCCGTCAGTCACGCGAACATTGAAGGGTTTCGTCTGTGTCAGTTTCAGGTTTAGACGATTCGCGGCCTTTTCGCTGATGAAATTGTGTGTCGCTCCACTGTCGATGAGGGTCACCACCTGTCTTCGATTGATCGTCGCTTCGATCCGTAGAGTTCGTGGCGAATCCCAACCGGTAAGTGCATTCAACGTAATCTCTGGTTCTACGAGTGCTTCGGTCTGTACATCCTCTTCTTCTTCCTCGTCGTCCACGCCTTCCATGAGCAACAATTGAGGTTTTTTGCATTTATGGCCAGGCGTGTAGCGTTCGTCACAGCTGAAGCATAAACCGAGACTCCGTTTCCTCCGTAGCTCCTCCCACGACAATTTTTTTGGAGTTTGGTTTGCAGGTTCTCTTGTGTGATTGTCTGCTAGTGGAATCGAATTTGATGCAAACGGTCTCGCTGATGGTCGACGATATTCTTTCCTTTGGCGTTGCAATTGTCCATCTTGCAATCTGGCGTAGTTAATCACCTCCCGTAGTGACTTTGGCTGAAACATACGGATACCATCTGCTATAGAATGATGGAGACCACCCATGAAAGCGCCCACCAAAGCCTCTTGCGACCATCCTTGGACCTTGTTCTGCAACCTCTCAAATTCTTGCTGGTAATCGCTTAGTGAACCTATTTGACGGACCCGAGACAACGCCTCGTGAAAGTTTTCTCCATCGTTGGGTCCGAATCGTGCCCATAATTCCTCCTCGAATACCTCCCATGTGATTGGTATGTGGTCGTTGCGAAGTGCCTTTGCCGTGGCTTGCCACCATCCACTTGCCACGCCATCGAGATGGAATGAGGTGAAGCTTACGAGTTGATTCGGCGACATCTCTTGATACTCAAAATATTGCTTCACTTTGATCATCCATTCGGTGGGATCACCTCCTTGGAATCTTGGAAAATCGAGTTTCACGTGCCGCATCGGTGCTGCGTTAGTTGTGGTTGCAGCCGTGGCGAATGGGTTGACATGATCTCCTCGATATCCGCTCGTGTGAGGGTGAATTCCTTCGGTTCGTCTGCTCCCTCGCGATCCCGCGGATCCTCCGTTGTCACGGTTGGTCATCATCGTCTCCGACAATCGGGTGAAAGCCTCCTCCATTTTTTTGAACTTATCATCGATATCACCTTTGATGTCCACCATAGCTACGTTCACCTTATGTAGCTCATCCTGCATCATCCCACAACTAGTCTCCAATTCTTCCAATCGATCTTTTGTGGAAGCCATGGGCTCAACGGAAGACTCCGGAGTCACCACCTGTTTCCCTTTTCGTTTAGATCGCCGTAGAGAAATTGTGAACGTGTTTTATGAAAAGAATAGAAAAAAAAAGAGAGATAGTGCTCTGATACCAAATGTTAGCTATGAAGCTAATTATGGTCCCTCCTCAAAGCCAAAGAAAATTGCTTCTTAGAACAATTGTAAACACAAATATTTTTAGGTAGTTAAGACTACCTCTTTAGTTGTTTTTCATTGATTAAATAGGAACGTACAAGAACCAAATTGGAGTTATCAACTCCTACAAAACAGGAAGCAAATAGAAGTGGTAAAGCGAACATGGCTTACTCTGATCCTACAAACCAGGAACAGGGAAGACCAAGTTTATTTGCAGTAATTAAAACGACAATTAAAAGAAGACTTAGTCGTGGTATTTCTGGTTTGGTTTTCTTTCACGTGTTGATGTTCTTCTCCCTCCAACACCAACGGCTTTCTCCTCTGTACTCTCATCATAACATTGTACTGCTCCTTTGGATTAGCTAAATTTGTGTCTGGCTCTCTAAGCAAACAGAACATATGAACGCTTTTAACTCTTACCTTGGTTAACTCTTGTATTGGCATGTATTGCTAGCAGTAACTGGACTAGCTGTAGCCAAACTAAGACCCACATTAAATAAGTTTCAGCTCACAAACTTCGGTGCATGAAATTCGTAGTTTGTTTGTACATTATTTTTTTTATATAGTGATACGATTGTGTAACGAAATATTGAAATCTTCATATGGATGCTTTGAAAATCTTCTGACGCAATTTATTTTGGTTCCATGAATTTAACATTCTGTGATGTGCGTTGAATAGGTGGAGTATCTAAGATGGGAGAAACGGTGGCTCTAATTAGAAGACTAGTTTCTCGGTTGATGGATTTCGGTCACCAGCATGATCAAGTTGTGTTGATTATACAATAAAGTTTACTATTGAACTGGATGATCTCAGTTTACACTATTTCTTAAGGCCATGTCGATGTTCTCTCCGGAGTCTGAGTTTTGGAGTGGTTTTTTTTAACTCTTAGTACATTTCATCATGTCTTGTTACTTCATATATCCGCGCAAATCCCACGAAGGGACTACAAAAAAAGTCTGAGAAAGGTTACAAAATAAATTTTAGACAAGTATGATATTTTTGTAATAAACCTTCTTCTAAAGGTAAGTATGAGTTTTGCGGGTTTTATATAAAAGATATGAACAGTTACATTTTTCACAGTCAATCTCGGATAGTAAAATTCTATTGTGAAAAATGAATGCATACACCACATCAATGTCTTGGATGGGTAAGAAAATGGGCACGATCAGTAATATGATGTGACTTTTTTCACTTTGGCACCAAACCATTGTTCCAAGCCACTGAATCCTATGTTTCTCCGGCACGTACTGTACGATATAATGTTTGAGAACTATGATAATAAGAAAACATAGTTCAAAAGTCTCATGATCTCTAGAATCAAACCAAACTTAACCAATTTTATCTATTTGACGTGTTTGGAACAATGATAATAAGAAAACATTGTTCACTTTGGCACCAAACCATTGTTCCAAGCCACTGAATCCTATGTTTCTCTGGCACTGTACCTTGAACCTTTAAAAAGAAGAAAATGTAGGATATAATGTTTGAGAACTATGATAATAAGAAAACATAGTTCAAAAGTCTCATGATCTCTAGAATCAAACCAAACTTAACCTATTTGACGTGCATATCTTGAAACATGTAATCTATAATCTAACAAGGTATGGAGTTTAAGGAAGAACCAAATAATCAACATCAAATCACACTTAAATATGAAAAAATATATAACATATGTGATTTCTGCGGCCATAAAATATAGACTTGAAGAATTCTTGGTGCTCGTCATTAACACCAGCGGGTTAAACCATTTAAACATCTCCATTTAAACATCTTCATTTAAATTCCCTTGCAAAGAAAGCATTGGTTACATCAAGTTGCCTTAGCCGCCATTCTCGTGAGACAATAATATAAAGTACTGGCTGAACTGTAGCGTGTTTGATGACATGGCTGAATGTCTGGTATTTGGTTAACACCTTTTGCAACTAAACTAGCTTTGAAACAATCCATCAACCTATCGAGATTCCATTTAATGCAAATGACACACTTGTTGCCATTGAGGTTGTACTCCGGACTTGGTGGAATTACATCCCAAGTGTCATTATAAAATTGAGAGTTGATTTCATCACTCATTGCTTTGCGCTAGCACTGATCAACAGTTCAACACAAAACTAGATTGAAGAATCCACACTCACTAGTTTTCGCAAAAACAATTCAAAGACAATATTTTGAAGCAAACTGAATAGTTTATTAGATTGATAAAGGGTGAGGTACACAATGAAGCAAATGAGCTTTTTATATCTCTAAGTCATGATCTCCAACGATTAGAAACATAAAAGAAAAACAAGAATCAAACAAACATAAAGCAAATGCGTGATCTTAGGTGATGATGAAGCTTAAACGTGGAGATTTGATGGAAAACATGAGTTGTGGTAAAGATGGAAAATATGGTGGCACATACCTTTTCCTTAGGTAATATTTAATGTCTCTCCATAGGTTAATCTGAAGATGGTGATGCCTTCTTCTCTCAGCAATTTCTCTGGTGGGAGATGTGCGGATACTAGGGAAATCTTCTTCTGATCCGTGTATCCAAAGTAATCGAATATGTATTTCATCATTCTCTCTCAATCTAAGTTCGCCTATGGATCTACCTTCCCTGTAAAAGTAGGTGAAGTTAGCTTAATGTCAGGTACTGCGGATCGGTTGAGATTTTCTTCTCTATGCCAGTTGCGATCGACATAGTCTCTTCGTAGGTTGGGAATATTCATCAACAGATCATGTGCTTCTTGATGGCCATGAGGATTTTTTTCTTGAATGAGAGCATCATTGTCCCTTGCTGCAGCCTATTGAGGGTTGTTATTGTTTGCTGGTGCACCCGGTTGTGAAAAGATGCTCTTTATAGGACCAATCCGTGGAAGCTGATGTTTTATTCGGCTTACTCCTAGAGAAATAAGGATTTGTATAATGGTGTCTTGTTGGTTTGTGCTAGTGTCACCTATGCAAATCAAACACACACAAAAGAATCAAAGTGTATATGATCGAAACATAATTAAAACAAAAAAAAGAAAACAAGAACATAATTTTTATAGTTTTATTTTTATAAATGAGGACCTACAAAAAAAATATGAAAATGAAAAATTTTATGGCGTTTTGATGGTATTTTAATGAAAATCAAACAATGACATGAATAAAACGAAAGAATATTTAATGAGTTTTTAATTTTTATAAAAGCAGAAACTGATAAAAAGAAATTCAAAGAACAACAAAAATCAAAAACGAAATTAAACACGTCCACCCTTCATAGGCAACATTTTTATGGGATTTTTGTTTAGTTTCTTATAAAATTGAAATAAACATAAATAAAAACGAAAATAAAATAGAAATGATTAAAAAAAAACTTAGAATATGAGCTTTCAAGCTCATATACCAAATGATATAAGCTACGAAACCAAAGTTTTTATCAACTAGTTTCAAGATATTAGTCGCTTGTGAGATAGGATGGAAGATGGTAGAGATGATAACTAAACAAACTGGTGATCTAGTCTGTTATTACACCAATGGGTGTGGCTTGATCCAAGGGCTCTCTCCTCACAAGGATTCATGTCACTAACACGAAAGTAGAATGAGGAATCCACACACACTAGTTTTCGCAAGAACAATTCAAAGACAATACTTTGAAGCAAATTGAATAGTTTATTAGATTGAAAAAGGGAGAGGTGTACAATGAAGCCAATAAGAATTTTATAGCTCTAAGACATGATTTCCAACAATCAGAAATATAAAAGAAAAAAAGAATCAAACAAACATAAAGCAAATGCGTGATCTTAGTTGATGGTAAAGTATAAACGTGGGAATTTGATGAATGGAGTGAGCTTTGATGAAGATGGATAATTCTTTATGTCTTCAGTGAATGTGCACGTCTAGGATCATCTGATGTTGATGAACAATTGGAATCTTTTGTCCAAGATTCTCTTCTTTGCGATGATGAATAAGTTTCTTGGTTGGATGTGTGGTTTATGTCGAGATGTGAAAAGATTCTCAGACCTTCTGTCTGGTGTAAAGGGTCTCAAAAGGTGTTGAATCCGTGGAATGATTGATGGAAAGGTCTAGTTTCGTTGTTGTTGCGGATGGAACCGATTAAGGCAAGTCTTGGTGAAAAGATGAATTTGGTCTTGTTGGCGTCTTGATACTTGATGAGGGAGGGGGGGCATGTGAAACCATATGTATGGTGTTGATGGTCTTCTTAATGAGGAAAATTCATGGGGTGAATGACAAGAACCCCTGGATTCTTTAGTTGGCTTGATGAGATATATTTTGGTGTGTGGAAGTGTTCTGATATGATCTGGTGGTTCTATGTCTTTGGTAGCATCAGTGGAACTCATAGAATGTGAAGAAAAGTCGCTTTTATGAAAATAATGTATTTTGGTGTTTTCTTAAATGGGTTAAAAATATACTTGTTTTGGAAAAATGAAGGCACGAGATGGGTCTGGATCAATCCAGATCAGGTTGGTCCAAAAAAGGTCCAAGAATGTGGAAGGGGTCATGATTGGAACAGAGCTTGGTTGAATTGGGTTAAGTTATTGGGTAATATTATGATTAGGCCTATAAGGCTTATTTTTTGCATAACTTATAGTTTAGATTAATCATCGCCTCCCTTTGTAAATAATTCATTCAGAAATAATACATAAATTTTGGATATTTCATGGTATTAGAGCTATGGTGATTGAATCTGATGGTGATAGATTCGTGAGGGTGGAGAGCAAGAGGGCGGACACGCTAGCAAACAACGTTGTGTCGTCTTAAGCTATGTCCGTGAAGGATGGCCAAGAGAATGTAACTGAACGAGTGCATCGTGTCAATTCTATATGGATTGTAGAAGAAAATATATTAGGTATCTAAATCGAGAAGAAGAAAACAGTGGGAACGCAATTGGAATTACGAATCAAGGTACGGTGTGTTCTTATTGTTTGAAGTATGAACATGATGTTCGATCATGATTTAAGATATATGGATATCCCGATTGGTGGCTAGAAAAGTATAGAGAAAACAGAGGTGAATGACAAGAACCCCTGGATTCTTTAGTTGGCTTGATGAGATCTATTTTGGTGTGTGGAAGTGTTCTGATATGATATGGTGGTTCTATGTCTTTGGTAGCATCAGTGGAACTCATAGAATGTGAAGAAAAGTCGCTTTTATGAAAATAATGTATTTTGGTGTTTTCTTAAATGGGTTAAAAATATACTTGTTTTGGAAAAATGAAGGCACGAGATGGGTCTGGATCAATCCAGATCAGGTTGGTCCAAAAAAGGTCCAAGAATGTGGAAAGGGTCATGATTGGAACAGAGCTTGGTTGAATTGGGTTAAGTTATTGGGTAATATTATGATTAGGCCTATGAGGCTTATTTTTTGCATAACTTATAGTTTAGATTAATCATCGTATATAGAGGAGTAGCCTCCCTTTGTAAATAATTCATTCAGAAATAATACATAAATTTTGGATATTTCATGGTATTAGAGCTATGGTGATTGAATCTGATGGTGATAGATTCGTGAGGGTGGAGAGCAAGAGGGCGGACACGCTAGCAAACAACGTTGTGTCGTCTTAAGCTATGTCCGTGAAGGATGGCCAAGAGAATGTAACTGAACGAGTGCATCGTGTCAATTCTATATGGATTGTAGAAGAAAATATATTAGGTATCTAAATCGAGAAGAAGAAAACAGTGGGAACGCAATTGGAATTACGAATCAAGGTACGGTGTGTTCTTATTGTTTGAAGTATGAACATGATGTTCGATCATGATTTAAGATATATGGATATCCCGATTGGTGGCTAGAAGAGTATAGAGAAAACAGAGGTGTTGGGGAAGATAATCAGAGATCTAAGATAAATCAGGGTTACGATAGTAGAAGCTATGGAAATTATGTGGTTGCACATGCGAATAGTGTGTCACAGAGATAAGTATTGCAGGCTGATAGAGAAGTCAAGAGAACGCTGACGAAGGATCAGTGGGAAAATGTTTTGCGAATGCTTGAAGCGAAAATAGGTGCATCACAGACTGGAGTTACAATTGCACAGGCGAATAGTGTGTCACACAAAGAAGTATTGCAGGTTGATAGATGAGCCATGACAGGACTGATGAATGATCAATGGGAAAGGCTTGTGCGAATGCTTAAAGCAAAAATAGAATTTGTTAATAGTGTAAGCAATAAAGAATATACAGAAGAGTGGAAAGTTGATAGAGGTGCATCACATCATATGACCGACACGTTGAATGTTTTGGTTGGTGTGCATCACGTAACACCTTGTTTGGTTGGGCTGTCTAATGGGAAGACTATGATTGCTGATCGTGAAGAAAGTGTGGTATTGACAGAGAAATTGATGTTGAAACATGTTCTCTTTGTTGAGGAGCTTAAATGCAATCTCATCTCTGTGTCACATGTGGTTGATGAGATGAATTGCATTGTGTTATTTACTAAGATATGTTATCTCTTGCAGAATTTTGGTTTGGATATTCTAATCGGATTGGATAAAAGGAAAGAAGGATTGTATTTCTTTCAAGATATTCAGATGATTCGAAGCGTAAAGAAAGTAGCGAAGATGGAATCGTTGGAAACTTGGCATAAGAGGATAGGACATGCTTTTGAGAAAGTAATTCAAAAATTTCCATTAGTCGATTATAAGAGAGTGATGGTATTTCTGATTGTGACATTTGTTTTCAAGCAAAACAGTGTCGTAGTGAATTTCCATTGAGTACAGATAAAAGCAAGGAATGCTTTGAGATGATTCATTGTGATTTATGGGGGGCATATCGAAAACCAAGTATATGTGGATCTTATTACTTCTTAACCATCGTAGATGACTTCTCGCGTGATGTATGGGTATTTCTTCTGGCTGACAAAACATAAGTCCATAAAACACTTGAAAATTTTAAGGCACTTGTGTCTCGTCAATTTGACAAGGTATATCGTGTTATGATAAGTGATAATGGTTCATAATTCATGAGAATGAAGAATTATTTTCTTGAGAAGGGGATAGTTCATCAAACATCGTGTGTTGGCACACCGCAACAGAATGGCAGAGTCGAGAGGAAGCACAATCACATAATGAATGTTGCTCGGGCTTTAATGTTTCAAGCACATTTACCGATATAATTTTGGGGTGAATGCATGTTGGGTGCTGCACACTTGATTAATATGACGCCATGTGAATTACACAAAGGAAAAGCCCTCACGAAATCATATTTTGCAAGGTTCCCGATTATAGTGTAATTAAGGTGTTTAGGTGTCTTGCGTATGTACATAATCAAAAACGACATGGAGACAAATTTGCTAGTAGAAGTCGGAGGTGTGTTTTTTTGGGATATCTGTATGCAAAGAAGGGATGAACTTTGTTTGATTTGGACACAAATGAGCTTTTTGTGTCTCTCGGGATGTTACATTTGTGGAGGAACGATTTCCTTATTTGGAGCAAAAGAAATAGAATGTTGAGAACATGTCTAATCCAGAAACATTGAGACTATTTGTTGAAGATGTTGCTGAATTTGGGAATGAAGAAAGACATGAGAGGGATTGTCCAATTTCTATTGTAGAAGAAGGTGCATGTACAATAATACAGACTGATGCTTGTGCATACTCAGTGGAGATGACGTAGATGCAGATGGAGGTGAAGCGGTTTGCACACAGAGTGCAGGTGTGCAAGTGACAAATTCTATCACAGAGGAAGAATGTTTTGCACAACAGGTGTGCAAGTGCCAGATGTTGTCGTAGAGGAGGAAAAACAACACGAAATTGAGAGAAGGTGACACAATTGGAGTCACATAACATGTTACATAGAATGTGACCGAACCTACAACACATGAGGTGTTAGGCCGAGGGATGAGAAAGAAAGAAAAATATGTTCGTTTACGTGGATTTATGCTTAACACAATGCAGACGAATGTTTATAGCATTAGATTTTTTGTTTCTTGTGACAGATTTTAACAACATCATCCGGTGTCTTGGCAAAAATAACTGAAGAAATTGTGCCACGAACCTTTTCAGAAGCAATGGAGTATGAAAATACAGAAAGGCGACGAGCTTAGAGATTAGAGCTCTTGATAGGAATGAAACGTTTTCAGTAGTGCCCTTGCCAAAAGGGAAGCACGCAATTGGGTGTAAATGGGTTTATACAATTAAGTATAATGCGGATGGCACGGTTGAGAGATATAAGGCACGACTTGTGGAATGTGGGAATCAGCAAGATGAAGGTATTGATTACTTTGAGATGTTTGCCCCAGTGGGAAAGATTACTGCGATTCGGTTATTTTTAAAAATTGTGGCCGGAAAGAATTAGGATTTACATCAGATGGATGATTATAATGCGTTCTTACATGGTGATTTGGACGAAGAAGTTTACATGCGGTTACCTCCAGGTTTCACTTCACCTGAATAAGGAATGGTTTGTAGATTGCACAAGTCGTTGTATGGTTTGAAACATGCGCCAATGTGTTGGTTTGCTAAGCTTACAAATGCACTTTTGGACTATGGTTTTGTGCAGTGTGGATGAGATTATTCTCTGTTTTCCATGATTAAGGGTGACGTGGAACTACATATGTTGGTGTATGTGGATGATCTTGTGCTAACATGGAGTTCACCGCAAGTCATTCATGAGTTTAAAGATTATTTGTTTGGTTGTTTTCATATGAAGGATCTTGGAAAACTGAAGTATTTTCTTGGTCTAGAAGTTGCTCGAAATCCCGAGGGGATTTTTATCTCACAGAGGAAGTATACTTTGGATATTATAGCGGATGTGGGTATACTTGGAGGAAGACTTGTTGAGTTTCCTATGGAACAAAACCATCAACTTGCCAAGTCGACGGGAAAGTTTCTGACAGATCCACAAGAGTATCGAAGACATGTCGGGAGATTGATTTATCTTGCAGCTACTCACCCCGATTTGCTTATTCTGTTCATATTTTATAAGCTTAATCGGGTAGATTGGTGGATTTGTTATGATTATCTTTGTTTTTGGTCGAATCAAAGTTGAGATGGCTTGATCAATATGTTTATCAGAGGCTGTTGGACTGTGAATCTTCTTTCCTTAGGTTTGTTTCGTCGGGTCTAGTGGAAATGGCCCTGATTCTTCTTATTTTTGGCCATCCGGTAAAGGCACTCAGCCGAAGGTTGTCTTCTCCTCGACCAAAACGTGTGTTGTGTTAAGTTACATGAGCTTTCAACTCAAAACCAATTGGCAATGAGTGGATTGGCCCAAGTCTCTTATATATTAGCTCAAATCTCTTCCCACTTCCAATGTGGGATATATTCTTCACACGCCTCCTCGAGATAATGGCCCGTCTAGCCATTAATCTCGACAATGTTTCATTATAAGATTAATTTCATATTAGATCGATCGGGCCTCTTTCGATGAGTCGGATCAATTTTGGTTTGGATTGGGCAGCGTGTGTTCGGGCTCTAATACCATGTTAAGCTATATGATTTTCCAACTTAAAACCAATTAGCTATGAGTAGATTGGCCAAAGTCCCTAATATATTAGCTTAAATCCCTTCTAACTTCCAATGTGGAATTATATTCTTCAGATGTTGTTGCTTGTCTTCATGGACTTGAATTCCAAGTGGCTCTCGTTAGATCAGGTTACTCTCGGTTGGTTCTCCTTAGTCTCATTCGGTCTTGGCATCAGTTTTGTGCCATGTTTAGCTTCTTCTTTCATGACCACATAAATCTTGGAGAGCTTGACTCAAAGTGGTGGGTTTGATTTCACCTCGCATTTGTATGGAGACAATCATCAAAAATTTGGTGTTGGGCTTGGTGATGTTGTTTTTAGCACGTGTCACCATCGGGTGTGTAATTCAGGAAACATGTATTTAACGATTAAGCAAGATCTACCGTTATTATTCATGGACACAGGTCATGGTTTATTGCTTGAGTAGAATTTTGCCATGTTCTAGAAAGCAGCTTAGATTTGACGGTCATGAAGAAATTATACAATTGGGAAAGTCTGACCCAAAATGGACGAGTTTTGAGGAAGGCATAGATTACGAGTAACAGTGTTGACGAGACGGCAGTATTTAATACAAGAATTTTCATGCACAATTTATGTAATCGTCCAAAACAGATTAGTAAGCACATGAAAATCAAATACGCAAAAATACAGCATCAAAGGACATGTAATTGCGCTGGCTCACCGTCTAACATGGATCCTTTGACCCGACCCGAATGGGTAGACTCACAATCTCTCTGTCTCTCTCTCTTGTCTACAAGCTCCTGTAATCAATAACAGTCACCTCTTCCTCTGGAGCATCTAGGTCTTGGTAGCTGCACCATTTTCTCATACATTAGTTTCTTAAAGACACTGCATACTTGTTCATATGGTTGCGGACTCTTAGATTGAACCACGTTTGATGAAAAGATGAAAGCATAGAGTGAACCACGTTACCTGCGTAGCCGTCTAGGATCCTGTCTAAAGGCCGGAGACAAAAGAAATGGGGCCGCTCCACCTCTGCCGCTACCTTCAAAAGAAGGGTTGGGTGCACTCGGGTCCCTAAACATCTGCATCGCAAACTCAGGCGGTGCTGGTACAAATGGTCCCAGTGGCCTGCCCATATCAATATTCAGACAACATTACAGATCATCGACAAAACAGAGTAATTCTTTATTTTACTCTTATGATAAGAGTATGAGAGAGCCTACCCGGCACCAGGAACAGGCATCAGCACTGGTGGTGGGTTTATATCTGATGAGTAGGAAGGAACATGAACACCGCCTTGTCCACCAAATGCATCGTAACCACCTTCCTGGTTTGCACCATCAGGACAATCACCATCACCTCTCTGTTGATCCTCCGACCGATCAACTCTGTCATTTCCATTAGCCCGTCCATCACGCTCTCTGCGTCCACCTCGATCATCCCTCAGTCTGTTCTCCATGCATGGTTTACGTCTCATTATAGGTCTATCTCTCTGTCATAAGAATATTTCACCCGAATAAGTACAACTACAAACAAAGCTAAGCTACAAGCACAGACTAGTCAACATTCCATTAAATGATCAAAAAAAACAAAAAAACAAAAATCACGTACCAGGCCAGATTGCTGTGTGGCTGGTTGTCCTCCTGGAGCATTAGGATCACTGCAAATGGCACATAATTTTTTTCATTACGAGTCAGTAAGAAATGATAGAAGAAGAATGATACCAAGAGAAAAACCCAACATACTTCATATAGTTCTGTAAATACAGTTCTTCCCGCACTTTGACAGTCAAATCCACGACAAGCTCAGTGTGTTTCAGCTTGAGATGCTTGTACACAAACTCAGCAGCATGAAACAGTTTTGTGCAGCCTTTAGCTCCACAACCATATTTCCAACCATATTTTTCATCCCTAATCTTTCGGACATGTGGATCTAAAACTTCAAGAGCAGCAGCATCTATCTTCTCTTTGGCAGCCATCACTTCCAGGGGATCTTGACCTTTCAACCTCTCTTGCCAATGAGAATCAAATTTATTTTCGCTCTCATCTCCTTTTGCATCAGAGCCTTTTCCCTCAGCTCTCACATGCCGCAAGCCCTTAGCTTCATTTGTTTCAACCTTTCCGTAATAGTCGACACCATGAACACGCCAGAGGTACGTGACAAGCGTGTCCAGCAATTCAACACCCTCAAGGCCTTTCACAGATGTCAAACCTCTTATGATTATAACTGGACCAGTGGAACCACTGGGTAACTTATCTCTACCTGACTTTTCAGATTCTGAACCTGATAAAACGTTTTCCACAATTCCTTTCTCAGTGTCTAGCTTCCGCACAAGGGCTTGTGCTTGTTCAATGTCAGTTAGGATTCTCTTTGGATCAGAAGTGAAACTGGGTGCTTTCGGTGCGGCTGAAAGATGCTCAGTCTCTTTAGCTCCACCCCTACCAGGTCTTCTTCTTTTACCACCACCAGCTGTTTCATCCTCAGAATTTGGCTCACTAGTCCAGCCCGGTTTACTCAATGCTGTCACTGTAGGACCTCTGGAACAGATGGAGCGGAAACAATGAGCCTTAGAGATGACAGAATGGTGATTATCATACAAATGTGGAGTAAAGGCCAAGGAAATTATCTTACAAATCTACCCTTCCACTCTGTACATCAAGTAAGAAATCCTTCGCCACCTTCCGTGCAAGTTCATTCCTCCTGAAAGTTTCAAAGAAGAATGTAAGAAATAGAAAACTAAAACCAAGAATGTAATACAAAGACTACAAGATATCAGTGTCTAGTATTAATACTACACAATCCAAGCACTAACAGAGGATCCAACTGCTGCAAATGGCTCTTGAACTCACCTTTCTATGACAGAGAGTAAGTTTGTTGGATGATACTTATCTTTCAACCTGGTTGCGTAACATAGAAAAGCATGTCAGTAGCTTGCAGAATTTCCCAGAAGAATGTAAACAATGGAAACAGATAGTGGAAATCACCATTCTTCCTCTTTGTGAGTGTTAAAAAAGACACGTTTCTGTGTTGTGATATACTCTGACTTATATTCTTGATATCTGCATTAGGAAAAAGGCATTACCCCTGCAACGAGACAAATGCATAAGCAGCAAGACTAAGTTGCAGTAATAGCCCTACCTGCGTTCAGCTTCTGATGGCAATATATCATCTTCCAACTCCTGGATAAACTGTTTGTATGACATCAATCCATCCCTGGATATAGGAAATACGACAGGTATCTGCTGTTAGATGCAACAGCAAGGGTGACTACAAACAGCACTATTTGTGATCAAAATTTTACACTTGGAACAAACTAATGGCTTTATCTCGTGCTCAACAGCAATTTTAGGATAGAGACAATAGACTTCAACATCACATGTTTGAGAAATGATTTTCTAGTAGATAATATGATCAATCGTGTGTCTCAAACATTAACTCTAACTTTCTGGATCGATAAGGAAGAAAGCATATATGCCTCATCGGAGAAAGAACATTCTACAAGAGATATATCTCCCTGTCCTTGAGCATCACTAGACAGTTCATAACTCCTCGTTTACAATTACTAGATTAACAATCCACAACCAAAAATAAATACACCACAGGATAAAAACAACAAACCCAAGAAATACAAAGGAAAAATGAACAAAGATGACGGAACTCTAACCTTTGAGTACTTCCACTGTTGGAAGCGTCACCATAGCCTCCACGACCTCCCTCCCAGTCTGCCAATAGAAATACACAAAAACAAAAAGGGCACATATTGGTATCTCTCTTCTAAAATCGAATGTGTGTTCACAAAAGGAATTTTGAATTAAGTGCTAAAACTGTTCCCAATCTAAAGTTTATAAGAGAGAAAAACACAAAGCTACCATGTCATTCTAAACATATCTCACAAGACAAAGAAAACCAGATGCGAAATTGCTCCCAAGAGACGTCTCACCCTGATAGCGACCCATAAAGCGGCCATGAGGCCTTTCATCACCATAACCAGGCCTCCCACCCATTTCACGGTCATATCCTCCACCATAGTCATATCCAAACCTATCAGTCGAAAAGAAGAATGGTGAACCGATTAGGAAAGCCCGAAGATGATAATTTCATTGTTACGAGAGGAGAATCAAAGTGTGAGAGACGTGGTTTGATCTTCTACAGTGAAGCACTTGTTTATCCTCACCTGTTTATGCAATTCTCAAATTCGATATAAGTTTGAGGGTTTAGAGATTTATGAGTGATGCAATTTCATTCCGTCAGAGACACAAGTTTGACGTTTCGCATCTCTTTCCATGCGCCTGAAGCAGAAGAAAGAAAATCCAAGCATCGCAGATGATGAAGATTACCTTCTATCGGGTGGGCCGTAGCCACCACGGGGACTGCCACGACGACCATCATAGCCATTATCGTCCCTCCTGTAGCGCTTCTGAGGAGGCGAGCGGCGCATGGGAGGAGAGTGCCGCCTATCTCTGTACGGTGGCGGAGGGCTCCCGCTAGGCCGCCTCTTGTAATCCCTGCGGGGCGGCGGGAGCGGCGAACGTTCACGGTCACGGCGATTGGGCGGACGTTCGAGGTCTCTGTCGTCACGCCGCTCGCGGGAATCTCTCTCACGGAGGTTAGGAGGCTGTTGCTCTTGCGGTTCCTGCAACTGTTCCTGCTGCGGCAGAGAGGAAGGAGGTGGTGAGGAAGAGGTGGTCTTCTCCGGGACGGAATCGGCCGGAGGAAGAGTCACATCGGCCATTTGGGGAAGAAGATCGGAACCCTAAATCGGGGAATCTCGCGGATCAAAGTCTCGTATACCTCTCTCGAAGTAAAAAAAGGCTCATAAACCTTTGTTATAAAAAAGATTTTGATTTTTATTATTTTTTAATCAAAAACATTAAAATTACTACCTAACCTTAACAATCTAACTTATTTACACACCCAACCATACTAAAACGGGTTATCCACTCAACCCAAGCAAAATTGGGTCGAAACCAGATTTATTATTTGCAATCGTCCTTTTGCGATCTCATTCGTCTTCTCTCAAAAAAAAAACCCAAATTTCTTTTTTTTTTGCCCTTTCCTTCTTTTCCTTCATAGCGATTTACAGCGCGTCTTCCCCTTCTTCTCTCGTCGCCATCGCGATTATTTCTTTGGAAGGGAATCCCGGTAAGTTTCTGGACTCTCTCATTTTCTTATTCTCTGTCGAGATTCAACAGTGCCGATAGTTTTTGTTTCCCAAATTTCAAAATTTCGTGTCTTTTGTGATCCGACTTCTTCTTCTTCTTCTTTAGAGACTTCTACTTTCTTCTTTAGAGACTCTTCTCCCATGGTTTCTCCTTCAAATTAAGCGTTAGGGTTTGTACTGAAATCCATGAATTTTGAGTCTAAAAATCTAAATTAGTTTGTGTTTTCTTTTGTTAATGCAGGAGCACAATGCCGCGTACGAAAAATGCTTCGTATAGAAGACCTCCTCGGCCACATCCGATTGAAGGAGAAACCATGGGCCACATCCGATTAGTTTATGAAGATGAAACCTCTTCAGAAAATGACTCAGCCTCTTTGCATTCAAAGGTAATTACATATAAACTGAGATTTTGAATAGGTTAGTTCTTCTGATACAACTAAGTGTTTTTGGTAGCACTAAGTAGTTTTGGTAATGTTTGATACAACTAAGTACTACTAGGTACAATTATGGTCAATTGTGTTTGGATTGCAGGATACTGAGGAGGATACAGAGGAGGATAATGCGGAGGATAATGAACCACTTCAACCTCTGAGATTTTATTTAAGCCCCGACAAGTTTTCACAGACTTGTAAGATACAATCGAGATGTAAAGCTTGGTCGACGGTGAAGCTCTTAGATGGTTTACTTTCAGTGACAGAGAAGCAATAGTTTATAAACCATCCTCAATTCAAGCATATTTGGCACTTGTATAAGGAGCCAAACCATAAAGTTATGGGCATGTGGATGTTACTGCTGCGTACTGCTTGCACGGAGAAGAAGAGGGTAGCTTGGTTTGTGGTTAATGGCATTCCAATCCGATACTCGATGAAAGAGCATGCCATAATCTCTGGATTGGACTGCCATGATTTCCCACCGAGATATGAGAGTTTGGGCAGCCTTAGCTTTGTTAAGAGGTGGTTTGGGGAGAAAAAAAATATAACACTCAAACAGGTGAAAGATACGCTGCAGTCAATGGATGGTGAATGCGATGGGGACAGGTTAAATATGGCAGTCTTATTATTCTTGTGTACAATAATTAAAGGAAAGAAAAAATAATATGGAGGGGGAATAGACTCATTCATACTCCAAATTGTGAATGATTTGGATGTATGTCAAACGTTTCCGTGGGGTCGGTACACGTTTGAAGACTGTATGGAATCACTTTCTAGTATGATCCAAAGTTTTGATGGCAATGTGAAACCAAGTTGGGGATTTCCAGGATTCATCCTTCCTTTGGAGGTAAATTGTCTTTGTGAACACATATATAAATTTCTTTGTTTTATGATTTAATGTATATTGTATTCTATGTGTAGCTTCTTGCGTTTGAGTGTATTCCAGATTTGTGCAAAGCATTTAGAGTAGATGTGAGAGAGGCATATAAGAGTTGTCCAAGGATGTGCACGATGCGGTTCAAAAAAGGTGGTATGAAAGGTTTTCCATTGGAAGACATTAATGAAAAACTTGGAACTACAAAGGTTTGTTGAAATTCGTTTATATGTAATTTCTAAACATTAAACCTTAGTCATTTATTTTATTGTCATTTGTTTATACTTACAGGATATTCGTAGCTGCTTGGAACCTGATTCTGATGAGGAGCAAGCTCTTTTGCTTCGGCTCATGGAACGCGTCCTAGATGATGAGAGAGATCATTGTGACCCAATTGCTGATGCTTGGAACAAGCGTGTGGATTTCGATCAGAAGACAATATGCTGGGAAAAGCTGTTCAACATAGATGTTGCAGCAAGGAGAATTTTGGTAGAAGAAGAGCAACCAGAGCATCAACATCAACAACAAGAGCATCAACAACAGCAACAAGAGCTGCAGCCGCAACAAGACCATCAACAGCAGCAACAAGAGCATCCAACAAGAGCATCAACATCAGCAACAAGAGAATCCAGCAGCAACATGAGGATGATGAGAGATTTTGAAGAGGTGATTTTGAAAGCAATGGAAAAACAGTTTAAAGAAGTGAAGGATACGATTGCTAGCATGGATACAAGACTGAAATATGTTGAAAAAAGTGTGTTTGGTGCACGTGAGCATGAAGATGGTATGGATTTTCACTATGAAAATGGTTGGGAAGACTGTGGTGGTGATGGAAATGCGACATTCCAACAAAATAAAGCTCAAGAAAAAGGGGACGAAACCAGAGAAGGAGAAGCTCGAGAAGAAGCTCAAAAAATAGGAGACGAAACCCGAGAAGAAGAAGCTCGAGAAGAAAACAGAGAAGAAGAAATAACTCAAGTCCGAGAAAAAAACGTAGAAGAAAACAGAGTGGAGGAAGAAGAAATCAGAATGGAAGAAGAAGGAACTAGAGAGGAAGAACAAGAAACTAGAGAGGAAGAAGACGAAACCAGAGAAGAAGAAGCTCATGAAAATAGAGTGGAGGAAGAAGAAACCAGAGTGGAAGAAGAAGAAACCATAGAGGAAGAAGAAGAAACCAGAGAGAAAGAAAAAGGAACCGGAGAAGAAGGGAAGAAAGTGATAAAAAGGTACCAGAGAAGAAAAAGAAACCCTTCTAGGCACGTCAAGAGTCCTTATACCCAGCCAAAAAGGAAATCCACGAGAGTGGTGAAGAAATCTCGAAAAGATTGATGATTGTGCTTGAGATTAGATGCTTGTGTTTGTTTTAACGTTTAGGTTTATGTTTCCTTGAACTTGAATGTTGTCAAAGCTTGGAATTTGGATGTTTTTGTTGTTTTTGTTGTTTTTAGGTACAATTTGGATGTATTGTGATTTTTAGCTAAATGTTGGATGTTTTTTTAGTGATTTTGTGGTTTTAGGTACAACTGGGTGTACTAGGGGACAACTAAGTATTTTTATCCATCGTTTTTAGCCAAGAGATTTTGTGTTTTTGTTGTTTTAGGTACAACTGGTTGTACTAGGGACAACTAAATGAAAAGATTGTATTAAAAAAAAGACGGCACGTTTTTACCCACGTTTTTCACATGGCGCCGCCAAATTTGTACATAGTTGTCCAGTTGCACCTATTTGTCCTAAAATGAACATAGTTGTGCTTTTCTTATAATTAGTTGTATCATACCCTAAGTCAATATTTTATAGTTGTACTCTTTCTATTAGGTAACCATAACACATTTCTCATACATTTATGTAATAAAATTTGTGAAAATAAATTGTTTGTAAAATTTACTTAATAAGTTGTTCATATTTACAAAGTAACCATAATAGTATAAGGTAAATGATGTAAAAATAAAATATAATTGAATTAAATTTTTATAGATTTCAACTACTGTAAGAATATAGATTTATTATAAGAATATGGATAACAAAGAACATTTATTTTCCTCTAAAATTTGTTTTCATTTCTTTTTTGTAAAGTCACTAAAACATAGTTGCATCTGTTATACCTAGTTGTACTCCGACAGAAAAAATTGCAAATGAAATTATTAGTTAAACATAATTGCACCAGTTACACCTAATTATATAATGACAGAAAGACGAAGTTTTGCAAAGGCAATTAAATATAGTACATAGAACATAATAAAACGTAGTACATAATTGTTATCATTCACTACTATCATCCGCCAAATAGTTGTACAAGGGTCCCCGCACGGTCTTTTTTTTCCTTCGTCCATGTTCTCCGATTGATGGGAATCTTGTTACTTGAGTTCTCCCCTTTCTTTTGACATACTCTGGAGGTAAGGCAAACAAAGTTTGTATGTCGTCGGGAACATTCCAATGAGACTTATGGGGAACTGGATAAATCGTCCTGCAATACGCCAATGACCATTGCTCCATCCAATAGTATTTAGAGCACAAATCATGTATCTGAATAAAAAGTAAGAAAATTTGCAAAAGACAATTAAACATAGTTGTACTAGTTACACTTAGTTGTACCACGACAGAATGTGAGATAAATTTGCAAATTTACCTGGATCTCCTTATCTGCGCAAGTGGTCACAGATGCTACTGCATGGACACAAGGAAATTTGTCTATATCAAAATGCTTGCAACTGCAAGTGAAACTTCTTAAATCAACCAAGTAAATATTGTCATCGCGTCCAATCACATTATATTCGAGCGTCAAACTATTTAGCTCAATCACCGTTAACAGTTTTGCTTCTTTACATCTTTCGTGCATTATCATCTCCACACGAGGCACCAGTTTTTGTGTCATTGATGTTTCTGCGACCAGCTTCCTATATTTGTTAAACCATTCACTCACTTTCCCAACAATTGCATCAATCATTGGTAATAAGGAGTACATTCTTGCTTCTTTGAAAACACCATTGATGGATTCAACACAATTGGTGGTGTCTATGTTGTATCTTTCTCCTGGAAAATAGCATCTTGCCCATTTTCCCACTTCAACACTTGTATCCAGATACGCGCCTGCAGCAGGATACATTTTCCTGAAAGATCCATAAAGTTTTAAGAACTCAACCTCTGTATAAGCCTTAGCGCAGTCCAAGAACTTATGTGTAACTGTTTTTTTGTGGACGTGAGAAATGCTTCCTTTCNAGATGATTGAATGATTAGAAAGTAGAAGAAAGATGGATCAAATCAAGAAAACAATACTCAAATTAAAAGGATCAATCTCTTACAAATCACTCTTAGAGAGGGTTTTTGCAAATCCACAAATGATGATTTGCTAATGGGTTTGATAATTAGCATAGAGATTAGTTGCTTGAAAGAGAACTAATCTAGACTAGAGATCTATTGCCTAGGGATTAGCTTCATGAGTAATTGAACACCACTAATTGAGCTTGGATCACCCTATATCAATAACCTCGTCTCTTGTTCCGCTTTTATTATTTGGTTTATATCTTGTTTAGTTGTTTACTTGCTCAATTTAGATTCTTAATCACAAAACCACAATCGTTTAGCTTGACTTGCCTTAAGAACCTTGCATGCTTAGTGATTAGAATAATCCCAATTGGATTCGATAACCTCTTATATTACATCGATAAGGGGATATTGATACCTCTAAAGGATTACAAAATCCTTGTATCAGTAGGACACTTTAACACCAAGTTTTCCTTGAACCATACCGATGATATTTTTTGGAGATGGAGTGTCAAATAAACCTGGATAAACGTCATGCAGCACAGATGCAACCAAACCTGGTGTGCCTCTCCTTTTACTTTTACTTGTACTCGTAGTTGCTCGAGAGCACGTATGCATCTTGTTATAAGTCCTAACAGAGAAGGAATCAGAATTCCCAGTCTTTGCAGCCCGTAAAGACCACTTGCAACCGTTTTTTCGATCACAACATTTTACCACGTACAACTTGGTATCCGACTTAATTATGTCAAACTCAAAACAATTCTGATGTGAACCCTTTTCAACTAAATGTTGTACTTCCTTCTTATTTCCAAACTCTTGACCTACAACCACATCAATACCATCTTCCCATTCATGACGTAGAAACTCATCAGAGTTATCCATGTTAGGTGCGGCCTCAATGTCTTGACACATACCAACATTTTCATCATATGCAACATAGTCCACTAGCTCATTTTCTTCCGGTGGCTCCCTTGGGTAAAGAGTCATGATGCCATCATTATCTCTAGCATCCACTTCATTACTTACAACAACTGCGCTTCCTCGATCCTCTTTTAAAACTTGCTCAAACCCCTGATTTTGCTCACACACCTGATTTTGCTCACACACCTGATTTTGTTCGACGCCTTTGATAAGCTCCACATGCAAAACACTTCTACATCCATCTTTATTTACTTCCGCTAAATAACACAAAACATCTTCATCATCCAAGATATATGATGGTTTCTTAGGAACATGGACCAATGAAATGTAACTAATTTTCAGTTTTGTCGTAGCTTCTTGTATCCTAATCTTCCTGCATAATTTATCTACCAACTCAGCATAAGTGACCTTCTCAATAGATGTCTTCATCATTAAAGTGTAAGCTCTTTCTTCTCTTGAAATCCAACGTACTTGATTTCCTTTCTTTAAATAACATCCCCCATACTCAAAACGTATGATTGTGGAATGGTTACTATCCATTGTAACCTGAAAAAGAGAAAAAAAAACATTACTACACATTTACATTCGCTTTCAAATCTTCTAAGAAATACTCTGCTCACAGATGTACCAGTTATCCCAATTGTCCCAGTTGTCCCAATTGTCCCAGTTGTCCCAGTTCTAATTTCGATCCCTGCAAATCCCAATTGCAAATCCCAGTTCTGATTTCGGATTTTTCAAAAAATTCAAGCAATACAACTCATAAATTACCAATGTAAAACCTTAATTGACCAACAAAACATATTTACTAACCCAACAAACATTCAAAAAGAATAAATTTTGAAAGATCTACAATTTTCTCAATTAAAATCTCTAAATTGAGAATGAACATTACTTAAATTATATTACTTAAGTATTCAATGGAGAAGCTACAACAATTTGGAACACAACAATTACCTTCTTGAGCTTCAATCGTCTGGTTGGATTGGATTGAACGAAGAAGAAATCAGAAGAGAAAGAAGAAAAAGCGAAGAAGCTGTGGAGAGGGAAAGGCTCGTTTGTTTTTTTTTTTTATCGTGATTTTTTTTTAATAATTAAACTAAATTTTTAACATTCAATTTTAATAAAATAATAAAATAAAAGAAGGGCAATAATGGATTTTTGTATTTGTATAATAGAAGGAGGGTATGTAGACTCAACCAAAGGTACGAAGACATTTTTGTCTTCATTAAAGGTATCCCAGCCATTGATCCGAATCTCGCTAGTGATACACTCAAAAGCCTCGCTTCTTTGCGTTTACGGGTCTGCTGTTACACTGAACCTATTTCAACTTGGCCTTACTAAGAAGAAGCCCATCTCCTTACTCGGATATCGGTTTGGATTCGGTTCGGTTCTTTTTTGAGTGTGGACCACACGTCGCACGAATTTTATTTTATTTTATTTTCGTTTGTTATAAATAATATATTCTCTTAAATATTACCTTCAATTCGATTATCAATATTCTCTTGTGTTTTTTTTTATAAAATTACTTTTTTCTTTTTTCATAATGACCCTAATACTCTCTTCTATTTGTTTTATCTTAATATTTACGTGTTCTTCGTAATGTTTAACTTTCTCGATCTACTATTTTGAGTTTTTGTTTTCACATATTTTTCACTACTCCATTTCTCTTTTTTACGCCTTTAAATTATTGTATTTATCTTAATTTGTTTCCGTCTTTTATGTTTTTTATTTTTTATTTTCATTCTTTTATTGAATATTATTTTGTCTTATGGTTTTCTATTCTGATTTTTTATTTTAATTGCTTGAAACTTTCTTAATATATTTTCACTTTTGTTTTCATAATTTATTATTTTTTCACTTACATTCACATTGAATTTTCTTCTTTAATTCGAAAATAACGATTGAATAACACGGAAAAACAAAAAAATGCATTAATTTTTTTGTATTATCTAGTATTTATATATTTATGATATTTCTAAATTAAATTTATTTTATGTTAGTATCTTAATGATTTTTAAAATATTTAAATTTAAATTAGATGATTTTTATATGTAATAAATAATTGAATATATGTTACATTTTCATTTGTTTTGAAGTGATGAGGTGTCAACGCTACATGACACCCTTTCACTCATTATATATTAATAATTTGAATTTAATTTATTATATGTTAGTATCTTAATGATTTTTAAAATATTTAAATTCAAATTAAATGATTTTTATATGTAATAAATAATTGGACATATGTTACATTTTCATTTGTTTTGAAGTGATAAGGTGTCAACGCTAGAAGTACTGATGATGTGTCAATGCTGGAGAGCACCTTTTCACTCATTATATATTTGACTAGTGTGTGATCCGCGCTACGCGCGGACGTGAACACAAATTTGTTTTAAAAACATTTGGTATAATATTATTTTAGTTTTATTAGTATTATTGTTAATGGATTTGTCTCTATTAGCTTAAGAAATGTGGATTGTTTATTCTTAAGTTTTTTTTCCTTTCTTAATTTTATGTTTATTTATGTATTTGTTTAGTGAGTGATCCACAATTTGAAATTTTTTTTTTGGTTGACTATTTATTCAATTAGTTGGTTTTTAAAAGTTAAGTTTTTGTCATTTTAAAGTTTAAGGAATTGTATATTTTTTAACCCAACTGAATACTAATAAAATAAATATTTCGAAATATGGTTAGTTTTGTATAGTCCGAAAGTTACTTCGAATACTAATAAAAGAAAAGTTAGTTTTGTGAATTTAGAATTCTCCGAACTTTTAAAAAAGAAAACCTTTGAACTAAGTCATTGTATTTTTATCTATTTTTACCTAATACCGAATACTAATAAATTATTCAGAATTTACTATTATTCATCTTCGATGATCCAGTGTTGGTGACTACAAAATAAATCTAATTTTATTTGAAAAACGATTTAATTTCTATCACTAATTTACTATCAAAATTATCGTAGATGTATAAGTTAATGAGAACATTTGAGATAATATGGGCCGATTTGGAAAAATATAAGAAATATGGGGTCGAGCGCCGATTCAAACATTTAGAGAGAGAGAGAGAGAGTTTTTGTGAATAGGATTATCCTATAAAAAAATATTACCCACTGCTCTAAAACCTTTCTCTTCTCCGATATCTTTCCCCATCGCCGGTGAGATTTCACTTTCAATTTTAATCACAAAGGGTGTGATCCGCGCGGACGTGGTAAACAATTTTTTTTAATCTAATGGTATTGTATTTTATTTGGTCTCATAGTTAATTTAATTATCTCTATCAGTTTAAGATCTGTATATTTGTTTTTGTTTTTTTTTATTTTTGATCATCTATGTGTTTATTTATTGGATGATACACATTTTTACCTTTTTTTTTTTTCTTTGGTGATCAATTTTATGCATTTAGTTGAGTTTTTTAAAAGGAAGATATTTACATTTTAAAGGGAAGATATTTACATTTTAAAGTTGCATAATATTTTTTTTTTTAATTTTGTTTCATGTGAAGTTATTATTTTTGGAGTGTTTCATGTATGATTTTAATTCTATTTATGTGTGCAATATGTTTGTGATTCCTAAATCTATATTTTTTTTTTTTTTGAAAAAGATTTTCATATATAACTAATTGTTTTAAAGCACAACATTTGTTTGATTTTATTTAGAATAAATTTAATCCATAATTTATAAACACTAAATTCTATAGTTTTTCTAAACTATATAAATAAACTGATAAAAGTAAATTATTAAATTAAATTTTCTATAGATTAATTGAATATAATCTATCTTCTATTAACTAAATGTCTTTTCAAATTCTAGGGAAAACTATTGTATTAATGGATTGTAATTATTATGAGAATTGAAATATATTTACTTCACATGATATATATTTTGCATATACAAAAATTTTATTTTTTTCTCCTGTTGTAATTACATTTATTCTTATTTTTTTTGTTAAAAATAATATCACAAAACACAACGATCTTAAATTTCAAACTTATTTTATATTTTCGTGTAAATACTTTTAATATGTTTCTTAATTTTTTTGGCTCTTATTCTCTTTTTCATAGTTATGTATAATTGCAATTATTATGTTAAGTATACCTAAATTTTTTTATTTGTCTCTTTATTAGATGTAAAACTTGCCAACTTATATTTTGCTTTATGAATTTAGTTACATATTTAACTTATTTGTTTAATTGTTAGGACTTGTTTGATATTTTAGTTTTTTATAATATTTGCGATACAACTTAACCTAATTAAATATTTATAAAAGTTGAAATATATTATGATAACCAAATTTATTAAACCTGTTATTATTTCAAAGAACTATATTCATATAAGTTTATTATTTTCTGGTTTAATTTAGAATATGAATAATGCCTTTTCAAATTCTTTTCATAATGTTAAAACCAATACATTAATTAATATATGTATTTAGTATGTGTATTTAATTTTTAGGGTGCTGAGGTGGCAACATGAGAAGAGAGAAAAGCTTACTTTATATATATAGATACTCGATAAAAACTAAAAAAGAATTTAATTTAAATAAAATTTGGTTAATTTTTTTCAAAATTATTTAATTTTGACAAATATAATTAATTTTTGGATATTTTGAGTATTCTGGTTATTTCGGTTTAAACATAATTTATATATTCGTTTTATAATTGTAATTATGGGTATTTTGGTTATTTCAAGTCTAAATATACATAATATTTTAAAGATATAATTGTATTTCATATATTTTGGGTACCCATTCGGGTTTCGGTTCGGTCTGGTTCGGTTCGGGTACCCAAATTATTTTATAAAATGAACCATTCGGGTATTTATAAAAATTCGGTTCGGTTCTAAGTATTTTGCACAGTCCTACTGATTTGGGATGAATTACATTATTTAAATAAGATATTTACATCCAATGTCACTTAGACCATGTTTGTTTGATCGCCTGGATGCTACATCCAGATGGAGTTGTAAAATGATATTCGTTTATCTGCATTAAACGACCAATCCAGATGGAGCATCTAGATGAGTTTTGAAAACTCATCCGAAAAATATGGCTGAGTTTGTGAGAAGCATCCATATGGATAAGGTTCATCCAATAATTATGTAAAAATACTTGTTTACCCAAAATAAATTTAAAATAAAATTAAATATTATGTTTGGGTTCACTATTTCCAATTTAGGGTATAATTTTTCTCCATTAGAAAAGAATTTTAGGTTATTTTATTTTAATATTAAATTTGTACATGGTGTTGAAGTTCCCATTACTCGCAGTATCCAAAGCCATCTGGTACCTCCAATCGATCCCTCTATAGAAGGTGCCCAGCAGCTGAACCTGATTGAACCCATGGTGCGGACAATCTCTCTGATATGATTTGAAGCAAATCCAAACAGCCTTGAGTCCCTTTGTTGGACCTTGAGAAAATTGAGAAATTTTGTTCCTGAGCTCTTCAGATCTCGCATCATCATAGAAATTGCACAGTAATGCATTCTTGGTCTCATCCCATGTAGTTAGAGAATCAGGAGCTAACAGCTTCAGCCAATAAGCAGCATCCCCACCAAGAGAGTATGGGAAAAGTTTGCAGAATAGGAACTCATTGGGCACTCCATTGTACTTCATACCAGTGACCAAATCATCGAACCTTTCGATATGATCCATGGGATGCTCATGAGGTAGGCCATGGAAAGGACTCTGACTCACGAGAGCATAGTACGCAGGCTTCAGCTCGAAATTGTTCCTCTGAAAAGTTGGGATGCGAATCGCAGATCGATTGGCATAGAACTGATCAGGTCTGTTGTGCTCGCCAAGTGTCCTA
>PKML01032116.1:112136-139847 GCA_002933935.1 Eutrema yunnanense
ACATGTCTTAATTATCTCCCTAATCGATAATCTGTTTAGTGAATCTGGGTTTCCTGCGAATTACTTAAGGACCTAGCGTTTTCTCTCATTGAATTTATATCGTTTCATTCATCATTCTTAGTTTTAGAAGTTACAACCAACAAACAAACATCATTCGTCTTAGATTTACTTTCATCATGCATTCTCATAGAGTTGCATTTGCTCTCTGTGGATTCGATCCTAAAGTACTACATCGATATACTGTTATGATTGCAGTAGTGTGCAGTTAGGTTATTAATTGACTTGGTGAAAACACTTAAATCACGACTCCTGGGTCAAACTGGGCTCAACTCAGGCTTTTGCACCGGATCTTAGGACCTACAGAACCAAGAGATCCGGCTAAAGCCACATGCCTCCGAGCTCCCCGTATCTGACAGTGCATGACACGCTGTCAGGCACGAAGATATTGGGAGTTAAGTGGTCAGGAGAAGTGATCGGTTATTTTTTCTTTACCTCGTCTGAAGATCAATAATCTAGAGAGATCGGGAAAGGGTAATCCACACAGGTACGGGGAGCGAGACGCACTCTGGACGGGCAGCCCCGACAACCCGATCTCTGGTATCAAGGGACTCGGGCCAGGTACGCAATTTGTTTGGGCCGAAATAGTTGATTTAATACTTATGTTTTCCCTCCAATCGGCAATTATAATATATTCAAACTTACACTCATGCTTCTGGCGACCTACAATTCATGCAATTAATGTTTTTTGTTCACATCTGATAGGTGAAACCGTGAAAGTGACAATACTCTGAGCATAGGAAAGAGCAACATGTATAGGAGATGGCCATATCGCGCCTAATCCTCTGCTTTCAAGGCCGTACATTGAGAGAGATAGCGACGTAACAAGGCTTGGTCGAGAAGCGTACGCAACAAGATGACTTGTTCGAGAAGCAGACGCATACACCCAAAGAAAGTTGGTGAGAAGTCAGACGCACTATGGGTACAAAACCCATTCAACGGATCCGATATCCGACACAACAACCCGACAGTTTAGGATCCGACCCGGTATACTAACCAGTGTCAGGTAAAAGTATATAAATACGCTCTTTCCACCGACGGGAAAGGGGTTCACACTTTTCTCATAAATTCCTATAGATTGTTGTGAGATATATGTGCTTACTACTTCGAAATATTTAGTTTTCCTTCTTTCCTTCTTTACTTCTTTCCGAGATCCTCAGTTTCCTTTCCGACCATTCTCTTGTCATCTTTACGGTTGTTTTTAAACCATAGAGTTCATTTATCCAAATTCTTGTTTTTTCTATTTCACCACAAAAAAATCCACCATTTAAAGTATATTGGGGATCCATCTTTTTTTAGAAACCCAACCGACATCTTCTTTCACCCCGGTTTTATAGAAGACTTATACAAAAAAATCCCCTAAACTGCATGATACAATCTGCTAATGTTTGTATTTTCTTACGATTTATTTAAAAAAAAAAAAAAACTACAAGACAAAATAAAGTTAGGCCGTCAATAGAATAGAGACAAACATAATTATTATACACTACGAGACATATGGACACAACATTTTCGTATTTTGTCAATAGAATAGAGACGAGAATAATTACTATACACTACGAGACATATGGACACAATCATTCTACTTTTATTTTTGTTAAAGTAGCTTAATTATTATACACTCCACTAAAAATGTACTTTATTCGAAAAGTAAGCTATCGATCAAAACTAGGCAATCGTTTTGGATGGAAAGATATTCGTAAATAAAAAGATAGGAAGAACAAGCGACTCTCTCTCTCATTTCCACTCCATCTTTCACCATGGACATGACATCTTCATTCTCTGTCAACGAAGGAATGCCGATTCGATGCAAAGCAGCAATATGTAGAAAAGCAGGAGAAGCATTGGTCATAGAGGAGATTCAAGTTTATCCACCTCAAGCTTACGAAGTTAGGATAAAAATCCTGTGCACTTCTCTTTGTCACACTGATGTTACTTTCTGGAAATTAGACAGTGTAAGTTTACATTATATATATATATATATGGAAAAGTCAACGCATAATTTAATCATCATTCAAAACTCGACTTCACTAATCCTTTATTCTTTTCCAGGGACCGGCTGCGAGGTTTCCTAGGATTCTAGGACACGAAGCAGTCGGGTGAATTCATCTTCATTCATTCATATGCATCTTTTAATTTGTCTCTTCAAGAATTTGCCTAATGACTCGAGTTAATTCGTTGTATGTATTAATTGGGAATGAACACGTAATCCAGTGTGGTCGAGAGCATCGGAGAAAACGTGGACGGGTTCAAACAAGGCGACGTCGTTTTGCCAGTGTTTCACCCTCAATGCGAAGAATGCAAAGACTGCAAATCTTCAAAGAGCAACTGGTGCGCGAGATTTGCCGACGAGTTCTTGTCAAACACGAGACGATACGGGATGGCTTCTAGATTCAAAGACTCGTCGGGAGAAGATATCCACCATTTTCTCTTTGTCTCGAGTTTTTCTGAATATACAGTCGTTGATATCGCGCATCTCGTCAAAATCTCCCCCGAGATTCCCGTTGATAAAGCTGCTTTGCTCGCCTGCGGTGTCTCCACAGGTTCTATGACTAATCCTCTGATAAGTATGATACAGTCGACTAACTCACTTATTGGATTTTCAAATAGATCAATATAAGTGGTTAGATAATTCTGTGTTTGCGGAGAATCGATCTCTGGCATAAAACCACTAGCCTACCATTATTTTTTATTTTGGGGGCGGCTCCACATGTATTTGTTCATATTCGTGTAGGGTTGATTTGCATATTAAAATTTTGGTGAAAACATAAATAGATATATAATTACACTTATTGTTAGAAAAAAGTTAGATAATGTAATGACGATACGCTACGTGGAGTAGGAATTGGTGCTGCATGGAAGGTGGCTGACGTGGAGGAAGGCTCCACCGTCGCTATATTTGGCCTTGGTGCTGTTGGACTTGCGGTATATTTCTTAAAAACATATTTTTTCTTTTTCACAGTTCACAAACAAGTTAATTATTTTGTTTAAATTAGTTATTTGCGAATCATATAGTTAGATGATTTAAAAGACAGAAAGAAAATGAGTTGGTAAATAGGTTGCAGAAGGAGCCAGGCTCCGTGGGGCTACAAAGATCATCGGTGTGGATCTCAATCCCGACAAATTTGAAATAGGTTTGGTTGCTTTATTTAATTATTTCTTTCTCTTGCGATTTTTGTAACTAGTTGAATTCGAATAGTCCATATCCCTTAGAGTTAAAAACATATCGAATATCTTGGAATTAAAAAATCCGTGGTACAACTATTTGGTTCCAAACAATTGAGTTCCACGATGTTTGGCTACGGATATACGAAAAAATTAAACTAGTGAACATTGTAATATAAAACATGTAAACTTACAAACGTAAAATTATAATACTTTTATAATTAGTTTAAAACTATAAAAAAATATCATACAATAAATATAACATATATTTAACGTATTTGAATCTTTAGATATCCCGACTTTAAAAGCAAGAGGTTGTATATGAATTTTGATTCAAAATTTTATCATCACTCGAACCTCCGAATGTTTGAATTTTTGGAACATATATTTTTAAGCCTACATGTTGTATTATTTATTTATTCACTAAAAAAACCTATAACTATTGATTTCGAGTAGGTAAAAATTTCGGGATCACGGATTTCGTCAACTCTGCTTTGTGTGGGGAGAAGACAATTAGCCAGGTTTGTTTATATAAACTATCTTTATATGAATTTTTAATTTCTATACAGCATGTATATAAGTTTTCAATTTTTATATTCGAGACATACTTGCCGAAAGAAACTAATGTAGTTATTAAATAATGATAAAAAAAATAAAGGTTGTTAAAGAAATGACGGAAGGAGGAGTAGACTACAGTTTTGAATGCATTGGTTTAGCTTCTTTGATGGAGGAGGCTTTCAATAGCACTCGCACGGTACGCTTTTACCGGTTTATATTTGGTTTAGCATCATTCCGTGGATAAACCGAAATCCGGTACTTGATTATTACTTTTTCTTCTTTTAGGGATCCGGTAAAACGGTAATATTGGGGATGGAAAAATATGATTTGCCAATAAGCTTGAGTAGTCGTGCTCTACTCAGAGGCAGAAGTGTATGCGGAACTTTATTTGGTGGTCTCAAACCTAAACTTGATATTCCAATTCTCGTGGATCGTTATTTGAAAAAGGTATAACTTAATCAATTTATAATTTATATGTGATTAATTTATGCTTTTATATATATATATATATATATGTCATTTGAGTTTTTATTCTTTTTTAAATTGCAGGAGCTTAATCTGGACGGTTTTATTACACACGAATTAAGTTTCGAGGAAATTAACAAGGCTTTCGATTTATTGGTGGAAGGAAACTCTATCCGTTGCGTTTTATGGATGGGTAAATAAATGTTTTATATTCTGATCCATCCATCATCGTCCATGTCCCAAAACATATAGTTGGGGCCAGAACAAATTATAATCAAAAGATATCCGCAAAATTATCATATGTAATTTCCTTTGTTGAGTATTTCCTTATATGTCTTAATTTGTGGTGGAAGATAAACACAATTTGAATCTTCTTAAATGGTTATCGTGAAAATATGGTGTTTATCTTAAATAGTTAATCGTGTGATTCGTTCAGATATTATTTTCATCAGAAGATGGTTTAGTCCGACTCTGTTTGTTCATGGTTATATCAGATCTCAAAATCTTGTAGTGGGAAGTTTCTTTGAGCTTTAGTCAGCTTCTTTTCCACATGAACAACAAAGCAAAACCAAGTGGTGGTAGTGGGTGGTTCTCTTATGTAGTGAGAGTAGGTCATGTTGGTCAAGGCCAGAGATCGATTCCCCACATAAGCGGAATTGCAACATTTAATCAATTTGGTCACCGGGGCTTTCACATGGTCTCTCCAGGCCTCATGATTAGTCGGTGTTAGGGGATGATGCGTGATATACTCTCATATTACATATTTTAGCATGCATTTCATGCATGGTTTTGTATAGTTCTCATGCATAATCATGGTCTTATCATGCAATTAGGTTCCAAATTAGATATTAGGAGTTGCTTTAGGTCCTAGTGGGTCTTNCGGATCACTTGAATTATCAAAAAAAACAAAAAAAAAAAGAATGCAAAAAGTTCAACTTCGTTCCTATATATAACTCTTTTTTCAGATTCTTTTTGCTTACACTTTCTTTCATTCGTTTTGTGTTTCATGTTTTTATAGTTTTAGTTTCAGTTTCGAACTTGGTTGTTTCCCTTGTTTGGACGTTTATACTCTGTTTTTGTTTCTTTCTTTTAGGTTGTAGTTTCTAGATGGTTTTTATCCGTGCCGGTGTTGTAATAATTTCAGATTTCGATCATGAAAATAAATAATTTTTGCATGGACGGTCATTTATTCTAACTTTCTTTAGCATGTTAATATTTTTGAAAACCTTAATAGAAAATATCACTTTTTACTACTGTTCACCTAAAAATACCACTAAACAGTACGACATGTACGATAATGGACGGTACACTACTATATTTTCAAAAAATGTTATAATACTAATGAAAATTAGAATAAATGACCGAACAACCAATTAAACGTTAAAATAATCCATCGGTTAGAAAAAAATAAAATATATATATTTTATATATATCGACTTTAATTGTCTGATCAAAACAGTGTAGACCATCAAGTGTAGATTGGGCCTGAAGCGGATTTAGAAAATCGAGGCCCAATTAATGTTTCAGATAAAAACACAGTCGTTTTGTTCTGTAAGGAAATAGCCAGATAGGTCCTGAAGAGCTTAAACCTAACAAATTGCTCGAGTGTTTATCATCAAAAGATTCTCTCTCTCTCTCCGATCCTCATCGCTCTCTGGTACTCTCCACTCCCCTGAAGAATCTTCTTTTGACCACCCACTTCAATGGCGGAAGCTGTGGCTGCTCAAACTCCGTCTCTCTCCGAGGTATTCTTCATCTACACCCATTTCTCATTTTCTCTCTCTCTGTGCTGTATCTCGCCGATGCTCAGTTTTCAGTTTTCATCCGATCTACTGAAGAATCAGCTGATTCTCTTTGATTTCGGTTTTGAATTTTCTTTTGATTCATCCTTTGTGTTTCTTTCTTTTGTTTTCACATCTGTTAGATCTGATTCAGTTCAATTTTGATTACCATTTGATAGTGAGCGGAAAAAAAATTAGATTTCTTTCTCTCTTTAGTTCATCTAAAAGGTTTTCAATTTTCCGATCGATTTACCAAAACAGATTGATTTGAACAGGTCAACACTATTGGATCATGCCAGTTTTTTTTTTCTGTCTTAAAATTCTCAAAGAATTTTCTTTTCTTCTAAGACCGACGTGCGTTGAGTTAGATATCAAACATGTTGCAGCAAACATTGAACTTTGTTAGGAAAAAAAGAAGAAGAAAATCTTTAGATGAGCTGTAAAAGCAAACATCTTACAGTTTTGTATCATTGTGAATAACATCAATAGCTTATAGAAATGGCCGACATTCACAAATCAGTTATTATTGTCTGGTGTGAGAATCTATGTTGGTATCATTTGGTCTAACATCTGGAACCACTGATTCACATGGCAGCAATATCATTTGGAGAAAGAAGCGAAGCAAGACACAACTGCAAAGCCTGTGGAAGTGAAAGAGGTGTCACCAGAAGTTACTACTCAAGCTGAAGAGGTTAGCAGGGACGAAGCCAAGGAAGAATCTCCTACTGAGGAAGCGGTTTCTGCTGTTGAAGAGAAGTCCGAGTCTCCTGCTTCCACAGAGGTGACTTCTGAAGAGGCTCCTGCTGCGGCTGAAGACAACGCTGAAGAGGCTCCTGCTGCGGCTGAAGAAAATAATGACGAAAACACTACTGAAGAAGTTACTGAGGAAACTCCTGATGAGATCAAGGTATATTGTAGTAGCCATCCACCTAAAAAGAAACTAACTTTGTTGCGGTTGCTCTTCATTCTCTGGTAATAAGTAATATCTTTAGGCTCATGTGGTGTTTTTTTTTTTCAGCTTGAGACAGCTCCTGCTGATTTCCGTTTTCCGACGACAAACCAAACAAGGCATTGTTTCACACGTTACATTGAATATCACAGGTGAAAAATCGATGTTCTGCTGTGGTTTTCCTTTTTTTCTTAAATTATGATCTCTCTCTCCATGTCTAACTCTTCTGATTGTTTTCAAATCTCCAGATGTGTAGCTGCTAAGGGTGACGAAGCTCCAGAATGCGATAAGTTTTCAAAGTTTTATCGATCTCTTTGCCCCGGCGAATGGGTATACATTCCAATAAGTTTTCTTCACTCCTTGAGTGGTTCCAATAACTTGATAGATCATGATGATTAGTTAAAGAAGACCTTTTTTTAAAAGACTATTTCACTGTTTTGAGATAACAAAATTGTCATGCAATTAGCTCTGTTTCCTTTTGGGACGTTTTCGCTGTCCTGCTTCTTAACACTGCAAAATCTATCTGTTTGTGTTTTGCAGGTTGATAGGTGGAACGAGCAAAGAGAGAACGGAACTTTCCCTGGTCCTCTTTAAGACTGCTACCTGAAGAAGGATCATATCCCCATCATCCTCTTTTGCTGTTACCTTCATGATATCGCCCGATTTACACTGCAGAGTTTAATAAGATTTTACAAAACCAGCACTTCTGGCTCCCCATCATAATATGTGAGAATTTAACAAAACTTATAATCTCAATTTCTCTCTTTAATTTTATGCTCAACTCAAGTTTTGAGGATCATCCGATTCTGAAATGTTGTTCTTCCTGATTATGTTGTTTACATGGCGAGCTTCAATTCTTAGTACTGGAGACATTTCTGTTTCTCCAAGGTTGCATACATAATTATTTATCATGACTGTTTCAATCAAAAGAAACAGATCTGTAAGTTCTATCTTAATTTTTTTAACAATGTTTCCTTTCATAATTTGAAGACAACAGTTTTAGATGAATAGAATTTCCTTAGAATATAATATTAATAAAACGGTAAAGTCAGTTGTTTAGTGTTTTTGATACTATTTTTAACATGCCTATAGTATATAGATATCTTAAAAAACTTATGTTTTCAAAACGTAAAAAAATGGTATACATTACCAAGCTGTTTGACTACATCTGATGGATTAATCAGCAGTGGTTTTCACTATATTGCTATAACCTATAATGTGCCTATAACTATCATTGAACTTTATATTTAATGCGTGGCATTGGATAAATCCCACAAGGCCTGTTATATCCACTTCTCTTGTCTTATCATCTCGGTTTACTTGAGTCTCTCTGGCAGAGACAATCCGGTAATGGATTTTCGTAGAAAGATTCCTCAGAACGATGTCTCTCCAAACCCTTTGTTCCAGAAACCGGTCCTTTTCTTCTCCTTGGTGATCCTTGTCTGTGTTATTATACCACAACACTTAGCGCCACTACATTATCGAGATGAGTATTACTGTATGAAAACGTTGGTTTTTGCTTACCTGGCTTTGTGAATCTCTATGATTCTTTCATACACTTTCATGTTATCTTTCTCAGACCCTCTTCCAATTTTGTCTATCAACCTCACAATGCCTTTCCTGAATCACAAATACAAAACAAAATGCAAGCAACTGAGATTCCATGACTTGAGACCAACACAAAAACACACAATCTCACCTGTCGGGAGAGATGGTTTTCCGGTGACCAAGATATCGGCGATTCCCTTCAACAGCTCTCGCCATGTTTCCGCTGTATGACGGAATAAAAACATCGCTTTCGACGGAAACAATGTAGTCAAGTGCAGCCATTTGAGTTGAGTGGTTCATAAAAGGCTTAAGCTCTTCTTTTGTTGCCAATTTTTCCTTCATTGTAACAAAAGGGTCAAGTCTTTACTCGGTCCCATTAGTTAATAAATAACCAAAAGCTTGAAACTTTGTAAGTAATACCTTACTCATTAACATGGAGAAACGAGAGCCTAGACTGGCTAACCGAGACTCACCACCGTAAATCTCACCAGCAGCTATATATATCGGTGTGTTTGATGAATATCCGAGAGCTGTCAGCAAAATTCCGACTTCTTTAGGAGTCAATGGGCAATACCCTTTGAGCCTTTGTACTCTTCCATCAATATCTTTCACTTTCCAATACGCTGTGTTCTTCCTAAACAAGCAATATTCTTATTCGAAAAGTAACAGCCAGCAAGAAATTACACAAATAAGTAGTTTTTTTTGTTTTGTTTTGTTTTGCTTACCTTATCTTCCTTAGCTCAGCAGCTTCAGAAGCAGATAAACCGTGGTTGCAGCCGCTGAAAGCTAGCATGTCTTTCTCGAACCTCAAATGCAATGCGATGTATGGACCATAAGATCTCATCCTATCGACCAAAATCTGCAACATATATCATAAAAATGGAAAGTTTAGATAAAGAAACTTAACTGTTAGATAGAAAGATATGTCATCTGAGATGGTTATAGGTCAGTCAAATCAATAGTTTTACATTTCCCCTTGATCTGATTTTAGTTGAGAAGCGTAGAGCCTCATAGAAAGCACGGCATCGCAGCTTCTGAATATCTTGAGGTAGATTATTGTTTGCTAGACGAGAATCGGATTTGGCTGCTCGGATCACCTGAGTGAAGAAAACATTAAAAGGGCAGAAATCTTTTTAAGCACCAAAAAGAAGGAGTTGAAGAATATGATCACCTTGTATTCATCCCACATGCTAGCTATCTCATTTTGGTAGTAACTCAATCCTGAATAGCTTTTGAAATGCTTAACCACCTTTGTGAGTCCATCAATACCTTTTGGAAGCTTCTTGATGACTCTTACATCTTTAGATAGAGCATTGATGAAGTGATCTTCATCAAAGACATCCGAGAATTTACTGTTTCAATCGGATCAATCCAAAAAGAGAAACAAAACAGGTTAAAACAGGATCAAGAAATGCTAAAACAAGAAGGAAAAAAACAGAGAATGGTAACATGGAATTAACCTAGTATCCTGCCAAAAAGATCGTTTATCGAGCTCTGGGACTACAAGTGTCGCATTTATAATACGGGCTATAGCTACCATGTCACATATCTGTAAGAATGATCCAACCATAAGTATTTCATACTCGTGAGTGCAGTTAAACACAAAGAATACTACTACATACTTACCCCAGCACGCATCTGGTTAAGCCCGCCATTCGTGTGAACAAGAAGATAGCCTCTAGATTCCGGTGGAGCTGAAGAACCAAAATAACCAGAGAGTATGGAAAAAGATTTTCTTTTCTCACAGGAAGAAGAAACCAAACCAGACAGTTTTCTTTTCTCACATGTGTAATTAGGATTGGGATTGACACAAGGAACGAAATTGCGGTTGCGTGGAGGTTTCCAAAGCTTGTCAAAATCCGGTGTCCCGCTTGTAGTAGTGTTCAACTGTCAAATCTAAAAGAGTGAAAAACACGAAAGAAGCATGATCCTTCTATTCAAAACAATCGAATTTCTCTGTATCCAGGAAACAAATGTCTAGTGATTAGTATCTACACAGACATTGTCTTCTAATTCCACTATTATTTAAGCAACAAACCCATCATCAAGATATCTTGCATCATTTTCCCAATTACTAAAGATTCACTTACAAGCAATAATTTTAGGCCACCCATAAGTTGTATCAAGAATCAAAATGTATCAAACCTTGGAAGAAGAAGAAGGGTTTGTCGAGATATGAGGAGAAAATAGCTCCTGTGTGTTGTTGATGTGTTCCGATGTTGAACTCTGATACTGAAGAAATTTGACAAAGAATCAGCCACAAGGTTAAAAATAAACAATATTAATAGCCAAAGTTCAAAACTTTACACACTAAACAAGAGCATCTCAAGAAATGTCGTAAAGATTGAACCTTGGGTTTGGAGATGAAAGGAGATTCAATCGATTCCGGACGAGACAGGTTCCTCGTGGAGCTCTGTTCTGTGATCGATTTGTCGTAGTTGGTGGTATCTCCTCGCTGTTAAGCAGAAGGAATCAAAATCCGTAAAAATACCCAATCTCAGAAACAGAGTTAAGAAGACCACTATTCTTGCCCGAAACCAAACCGATCAAACGATTAAAAATCTCGAAATCTTGAGAGCGTAGAGATTGGTTACGGACGCGAGTGTGGTGGTGGTTGTTTAGGTGAAGCCTAGGGAGTCTGTTGAAAGGAGCAACGTAGATGTGTACAGAGAGAAAGCCGAGTAATGCTATTGCGCATATGGCGCACGTTAGCACTCTCCGTATCACCGCCACCACGACCGCCTTCCTCCGCCGTCGCATTTCTCTGAAAACGATCCAAACGGCAACATTCAAGAAAGAAGGAAAGATTCAGAAAAAAACGGATCTTGATCTACTTCTTCTTCTTGTGTCCTGTGTTTCGATGGTGAGCGGTGAGCTTTCTATTACGGGAGTAGAGGTGTTTAGCCAAAAAAGGAAAGTAAAGAAGTCAAATGCATCGACGATCTTTCCTTCGATTTTTGATTGGTTCTTGTACTCTATTTTAAGATGAAGGGTCACGTGACGTTTGAACCGATCTAGAGAGAGAGAGAAGAGTTGTGTTAATTGTGAGGAGACGATTTCTAAATGAGAATTGTAAATGGACAGTGTCGTAACCTATAAGGCCCTTTTTACTGGTATTGGAAGGAAGCAGAGCATGATGATGAGAAATATTTTTGCCTCTGAAATCAAATTCATGTGGATATATTATATATACCTTAAATCCGTTTTCTCTGTTTNAAAAAAATCAAATTATGCAATTCCTCCAAATTGGCAAAGTAACTATGTGTATTTCCCGTAGGTTTGTTGATTTAATAAATAAGATGTTAGAAAAAAAAAATATATATATTGATGATAAAATAATGTTGTGTAGTAACTCGTAACCATAAATCTAATTTAATCAAAGTGTTGTGTGCACACAAGTTCTTTTTTTCTTTCGAGTTTTCCATTTTGTAAGACGATATGCATTTGCTACTATGGAACCTATGAAAATCCGAATTTTCTTACAAATTAAAGCGTTTACAGGTGGCTAATCATGATTCACTGTGGAAGAACTCGAATGGTCAGAATAAACTTGTAGACCACCATAAGTTGGTTACACCATAGACAATAATATATCCATTAAATAGCTCTTTTTCTTAACGTCGATGCATCCATCACCATTGGTTTTGCACGGTTTGATGCACAAGTCTATTCTTATATAGTAAAAGTTAAAAGGGAGATCTACCCATTCTTTCCGGGAACTTCCCAGTTTCTTAACTCAACGTAACTTTTTTTTATTTCAATAAATTGGATAATCTTTAGGGTTCATGTTTATTAAATAACTAAATTGGATCATCATTAGACCATCTCCAATGTATATCTCCATTTTTTACTTCAAAATAGAGCAACTCCAAAATGGAGTTGTGTTTTGCTCCAATGTATAACTCCATTTTTTACTCCAAAAAAGAATATTCTAAATATATTCTTTTGTATTTTATTAATAATGCCTAAAAGTTACAAATTAACCCATTTTTTTGCAAAACTTTTATAAATTATGAATTTAATTTCAGCACTTGTTATGTATTTTTAAGTTTATTTTACTTTGCAATCTTTTTAAATAATTTTTTTAGTGTTTGAATAATTATGATAGTCAAATACATTTTATGCATTTAAATATTAGTATAGTGTCACATGCATATACGTTGATAGTTGATAATATGTACGACAAATACATTACTAAATTAATAAAGAGTATTAAATATAAATATTTAATATTTAAATGATCAATTGGCAATTAAAAAAGTCCAACTCTATAAGAGCATCTTCAACCCCACTCCATTTTTTACTCCAAACTCTATTTTGGAGTAATTTTCTCTCCAACCCCACTCCATTTTCCACTCCAAAATGGAGTTTCTCCATATTCTACTCCATATTTGGAGTAACTCCATATTCTACTCCATTATGGAGTTGGACTTTTTTAATTGCAAATTGATCCTTTAAATATTAAATATTTATATTTTATACTTTTTATTAATTTAGCAATGTATTTGTCGTACATTATCAATTATCAACATATATGCATGTGACACTATACTAATATTTAAATGCATAAAATGTATTTGACTATCATAATTATTTAAACACTAAAAAAATTATTTAAAAAGATTGCAAAGTAAAATAAACTTAAAAATACATAATAAGTGCTGAAATTAAAGATAAGCAACATAAACAAATTTAACACAACAAATACGATATTATGTAATTTTCTTTGTTTAATAAGTATTAAATTTTATTAAATTCATAATTTATAAAAGTTTTGCAAAAAATAGGTTAATTTGTAACTTTAAGAAATAAAAGGAAAAAAAGGAAAAAAAAAGGAAGTGGTGGCAATAAAAAAAAGAAAAAAAGCAAATGTCTCTGAGACGACTTTTTTGGCGATACCAGTTCGCTTCGAAACGTTTCGTCTCCAACCGTCTTCTCTCTTGTCCGGAGAGTGTTTGTCGCCGGTTACCGGCGGTTACTTCAGGAGAAGATTTCGGGGGAACTGTCGGAGTAACTGTTCCTTTCGATCTATTTATATCCTGCGTTCTTCGATTTGGTCTTGATAATCAAATTTGAGAAAATCCCTTTCCTATATTCATATTGATAATGTCGGATCGAATTCGAAGACAATTGCAGGAGATCTCATTGGGCATTGAGGATGATATTGTGAAACTTCCTCTTGATCTCTGCACCGAAGCAGCGAATGAAACAAGGTTCAGCCTCATCGCTAAACCGGTGAATTCCCGACGTCAGAACCTCCGTGCAATGATGATAGCCTTGCCGCGATTGTGGGGAGTTGATGATGAAGTCACCAGTCGAATTTTGGAGAATAAGAAGATCCAATTTCTCTTCAAATCGGAAGATGCTATGATATCTGTCCTCCGAAGAGGACCATGGTCATTCAACGACTGGATGTGCGCAATTCAGAAGTGGACTCCACTTCATTCTGATGACGATCTCAAGCAGATCCCATTCTGGGTCCAAATTAAAGGAATTCCCCTGCAATTTCTCACTGTTCGTATGGTTCGACACATTGGACATATAATGGGTGATTTTCTCGAAACTGATTTCGATGGTGATGGTGCTCAACATGTCAATTATGTGAGAGTGCGTCTCCTATGGAATATCGACACACCTCTTCGATTTCAAAAGCTATTCCAATTTGGTGATGAAGCGACTGTGTTGAAGTTTCGGTATGAGAAATTACGCAACTTCTGTTCGATCTGCGGTCTAATTTCTCATGATGCGTCTGAATGTCCGACGAATGCTGAACCGATGCCTGATGAACCCGCTGATAATGATGATGGAGATGATAATGACGACAATCCGCCTGGATTTCCTCCTCCAAATGTGACCGACCCTGAAATTCAACATAGTGAAAAGAATAAGGAAAAGGATGGTGCATCTCCGCAGAGCCAATCGGGAAAGAGAAGGAAAGCAAACGCAGAGCCAATTGATCCGATGGGTTCTCAAGTTGAGTTTTGCAATGTTCGCCAAATGGTTTCAACAGATGAATGTCAAGAGATGATTACCAAGCGTCTACGCACACATGCTGAAGCAGTTTTTCAGAATTGTTTTAGGCAGAATGGTGAAGCAAGCTCTTCACGTACACCTTGTGATGGGAATGCAACGTCACAACAACAACACGATCGAGACGGTACGGTGGGCCAGAAACCACCGGAAGGAGAATGAATACAGCATTTTGGAACTGCCGGGGTTTGAAAGGGAACCTGGTAGTTCGACGCCTCAAGGGAATAAAGGCAACTTTTTCCCCGGACATACTCTTTCTCGTTGAAACTAAAAATTCTGATGATGTTGTACGGGATGTAGCAGCACAATTGGGTTATGATAATGTTAGGTGTGTTTCGCCTTTGGGTATTGGAGGGGGTTTAGCTTTGTTGTGGAATAACTCTGTCTCTGTTTCTTTTATTTCTACTGATGCAAGACTTATGGATTGTAAGATAAGTAATAAAGAAGGTTTTTACTACTTATCTTGTGTTTATGGTAATCCCATAAGGAAACTGAGGCATATTTTTGTGGGAAAGAATCCAGAGAATTGCAACAAATCGTGTTGGACCATGGTTATTATGTGGAGATTTTAACGAGATACTCAATGCTGATGAGAAAAAAGGTGGTAGAGTGAGGGAAAATTGGAGTTTTGTTGATTTTAGAAATATGGTTTCACACTGTGGGGTTAAAGATCTTCCATATAAAGGTAATAATATGACATGGCTGGGTAAACGAAGAACATATACGGTTGAGAGTTGGCTGGATCGAGCTTTTGCAAATGATGAATGGAGAGCGAAGTATCCTGCATCTGAAGTTGAATACTTGCAACTTATAGAGTCTGATCACAGACCAGGCATCATCAAAATTAGGAAACGAACAGATCACGGAATACGTCCTTTCCGGTTTGATAGTCGTTTATGTCAACAACCAGAATTTCAATCAGTTGTAAGAGAAGGATGGATTCTGTCACAGCAAGAAGATAATACTTCGATCATGTCCCATATCTCCAATTGTCGAAAAACCATCGCTACATGGAAGAGGACCAACAACACAAATTCAGCAAAACAAATTAAGGAATTGATTATTCGAATTGATACAGCTCATACAGATCCGTCTATCTCCTTAGAAGAAATTCACGGGCTACGAAGAGAGTTGAATTCAGCTTATAAGAACGAAGAAACCTATTGGCAACTAAAGAGTCGAAATCAATGGCTCAATAAGGGAGCTCGCAATACACGTTTCTACCATGCTTCTACGAAAAACAGACGAGCGAGGAACCGTATAGTCTCCTTAAAAGATCTTAATGGGGAAGAGCTATTTGGAAATCGTGATATTGCCAGGGAAGCTGAGCGATATTTTCAAGATCTCTTTACAACAACAGGTACAAGTGACCTATCTGATGTTCTTAGTAACGTTTCTAATGTTATTACAGACGATATGAATGAAACGTTAACAAAGGGAGTGACACTGGATGAGATCAAAAAATCATTATTCTCTATTGGTGCCTCTCGTGCACCTGGACCAGATGGATTCACTGCAGGTTTTTACCAGAAGTATTGGGATATTGTTGGACCAACAATAAGCAATGAAGTCACTCGATTTTTTGAGAAGGGCGAATTGAACCCCGAGTTGAATCACACAAACCTGTGTCTCATCCCGAAACCAGAAAACCCGACAACAATGAAAGACTTTCGACCTATTGGACTTTGCAATGTTATCTATAAGGTCATATCAAAAATATTAGTCCAACGAATGAAATCGGTGCTTCCAGATGTTGTCTCCGAAAATCAAGCAGCCTTCACGGCCGGACGTTTTATCACCGATAATGTGCTCATTGCACATGAAGTATTACACTCCTTAAGAGTCCGGAAACGATGTGCAACATCATATATGGCAGTAAAGACATATATTAGTAAGGCATACGATAGGATTGAATGGCGTTTTTTGGAGCAAGTCATGCGCAAGAAAGGATTTAACGACAAATGGGTTCAATGGATTATGTTATGCGTTAAGACCGTATCGTTTTCTATTCTAATCAATGGCAGCCCATACGGAAAATTCACGGTTTCTCGAGGGCTACGACAAGGTGACCCTCTCTCTCCGTATCTCTTCATCCTATGCTCTGATGTATTAAGCTCTCTTCTCTCTAAGGCTGAGAAGGAACACAAGATACAAGGAATTAGAATCAGTAATCGAGGACCTGCGATATCTCATCTCCTTTTTGCGGATGATTCCTTATTTTTCCTAAAAGCCGACCTTTGGAATAGCCAACAGCTAATGGAGATTTTTTCCAAATACGGTAAAGCATCTGGCCAGCTTATTAACTTAGAGAAATCATCGATAACTTTTGGTGAGAAGGTTTTTCAACATACAAGAGACAATATTCAATGGATATTGCAAATTCCAAATATTGGAGGTGGTGGAAAGTACTTAGGCTTACCGGAACAGTTCGGACGAAAAAAGAAGGAGATGCTGCAATACATTAAAGAGAATGTACAACGGAAAATCAATGGTTGGCAAAATCGATTTCTTTCAATAGCGGGTAAGGAAGTCCTGATTAAATCAGTAGCCTATGCAATGCCGGTATACTCGATGAATTGTTTCGAGCTCCCGAAAGAACTCTGCTCGGAAATAGATAGTATGATGTCTCGCTTCTGGTGGGGTTCGACGCCCAAAAATCGCAAAATGTCGTGGGTTTCTTGGAAGAAAATGGCAACTTCTAAAAGAAATGGAGGTCTGGGTTTTAAAGATCTACATCTATTTAACCAAGCTCTACTAGCCAATCAAGCTTGGAAAATAATGAGACGCCCTCAAAGCCTTCTCTACCGTCTGCTTAAAGCACGCTATTTTAGAAATGGGACTCTGCTCAACGCAACAAAAGGAACCCAACCTTCATATGGATGGAGCTCTCTTCGATTTGGCTGCGAATTACTCAACAAAGGAATTCAAATAAGAATTGGTAATGGAGAGAGTACAAAGTTAGCGACCGACCCATGGATTCCAACGATACCACCGAGACCTTCTCTCCTCTTGAATCCATGTGACCCTGACACTACAGTACAATCTCTTATCGACATTACTAATTTCCAATGGGATGAGGAGAAAATTCGATATGTTATTGATCCTTCTGATCAACATCTAATACAGAAATTTTTTTTTATCCACTTCATCCTTACAAGATGAACACATATGGGGTTACTCTACCGATGGAAATTACACAGTTAAATCAGGTTATTGGCTCGCTTCTACTCCAATTGATATTGACGTCGGAACTCAACCGCCGCTAGCAACAAACACAGATATAGCAACTGGTATTTGGAAGCTCAATCTTGCACCAAAAATAAAGCATTTCATATGGAGAATAGCATCTCGAGCTATTGGAGTAGCTGAACATCTTCGACGTCGTAATATTATGGTCAATCCGAGATGTATACGATGTTGTGGAGATGATGAAACCAGTAACCATTTATTTTTCACATGCCACTATGTTATGTGATCCTCTTATCCCTATTGAGGTTAAATTTCGATATCTATTTAATCTTCACCATGATAGTTCAATTGGAGAGTTACAACGAACACTTCCCTTTTGGATAATGTGGAGAATATGGAAGAGTAGAAATGATCTTTTGTTTAACCGTAATGACATCGAAGCTAGAGACACCTTTACGAGGGCGTCTGCTGATTCTAAAGAATGGATTTCAAACATGCCGGGAGTATCTAATGGAGCGCATGAAGCACAAGGACGACAAACCATTCGCCATTCTACATGGAAAAAACCTTTGGGAGGTTGGATTAAATGCAACTATGATGCTTCTCATCGTATCGGTGTAGGAGATTTAGGATTAGGATGGATAATACGAAATTCCAATGGAGTATTTTTGGATTGTGGTATGGGTAAATTTCAAGGACGACTATCGGTGGAGGAAGCAGAATGTTCTGCATTACTATGGGCACTACAAGCAACTTGGGCATTGGGTTATAAGAAGGTTGAGTTTGAAGGAGATAACATCAACATCATTCGACTTGTCAATGGAAATAGGCATAATTTACGTCTTAATCACTTCATTCAAGAAATCCAGAGATGGCAAAGTATGTTTGACGAAATACTTTTCACTTTCCGACATAGAGAAGCAAATGTTTGCGCAGATACTTTAGCCAAAAAAGCTATTGTTTGTAACAATCAATGGTTTATATACCATGTATGTCCTCAATTTCTTACAACTGCTGTTAACAATGATTGTAATTCTCTTAACTAATAAAGGTAATTTAGACGGCAAAAAAAAAGAAAAAAAGAAATAAAAGGCATTATTAATAAAATACAAAAAGAATCTATTTAGAATATTCTTTTTAGAGTAAAAAATGAAGTTATACATTGGAGCAAAACACAATTCTAAAATAGAATTGCTCTATTTTAGAGTAAAAAATGGAGATATATATTGGAGATGGTCTAATGGAGTATAATATGGAATTACTCCAAATATGGAGTAGAATATGGAGAAACTCCATTTTGGAGTGGAAAATGGAGTGGGGTTGGAGAGAAATTTACTCCAAAATAGAGTTTGGAATAAAAAATGGAATGAGGTTAGAGATGCTCTTAGGATTCAGTATATAAATTCGAGTCCATAGTCATTAATAAATCATGTGTCCGTTAGCAGAGCCTGATTTTCAAATCCCCTATATGGAACGTTAAAAATAAAATGTGGTCTTTGAGCGTTACGTCATAGTATATGATATACTCCACATATTATTCTCATATATTGGTCAAAATGAAACTGTTAAATTATCATATTTTTATAATAATTTGTCGGAATTGTATCTTCGATTTATAGGTTTAGAAATCTCTAACATCCATAACTCATTCATTGTTAATTGGATCTAAGGTAAAAAAATCCATGACCTTTGACATAATAGTAATACAAACATCATTTATATAAAACTGACAAAGAATTGTCAAATTACATTAAAAATACATTTCCATCGTTCTATATATTATCAATCAACTATGTTACTAAAACCCAACCGATCATATATCTTAGTAAGGGTTTCACATAGCTAAAAATCGATATCCATTAGAAATGTAGATGAACACGGAATATTAACCCAAAATAAAAACATGTGTTACAAAACAACCAATAGGGTCTATTTGTATCACGACGTCACGTGGGAGAGAGAGAGAGAGAGTGAGAGAGAATGTTCGTGGAAAACGGCTGAGTAGATCCATCAGTGCTCAGACATGAACTGGCCACTTCAGTTGTACCTCTGTATGTACAACCCACCCACTCATTTCCTCCTAACTCGCTCTTTTAACATTTAGTCCATGATCTCTTTCTCTTCTCCATCTTCTTGTATTATTTAACATCAAACAGTGATTATTAGTATTAATTACCAAAGCTATTAGTCAACGTAACAAGCAAGTTTCAAAGTTAAATTTAGTGAGTTTTGATCAAAGCCTTTCGAGTTCCAAGTAAAGATACTTGATTTCTTGGAAATTACGAAATAACCATTTTCTAATGTGATTATGCAAATGATTTACTCCCTCTGTTCTATATTAGATGAGGTTTAAGATTTTTTCACACAAATTAAAAAAGCTGGTGTAATACCATTTTTAACCTCATTTATTATTGTTTAATTTCTAATTTGCTAAATAAGTATCTTAATAATAGAAGGGCAAAAAGTCATTTTATGGTAATTTATGCATTGGTAAGTGAAAACATTAATTAATTGTGGAAAAAACAAACTCCCTAAAACATCAATTAATTCAGAACGGAGGGAGTATTATTTTTACACACAAAAGATGGTTATGGAATGAATTTTGTTATGATATTGGACTTGTGTGGATTAATATCTTTGTGCCGTTATAAGTAAATAACATTTTATTATACGGAATAAACAAAGTTTTAATTGCATAACCAAAGTGGGGGTTTTCCAGTGATTTGACAACAGGTCTGGTTGTGCCATTTCTAGTTTTTTTTGGTTTGATCTACCTTAAAAACGCTTTAGTCACTTGGAGATACTTTAAGTGGCAAGAAAACGTGGAGCGCACGCGAGTCTCGTGGGATTAGTCTTTGCATCTAGCAAACCTTTGGATCCCCACGGTTATCAAAAAAAAAAAATATTTAATTGCATTTCATAAGACGAAGTATTAATTAATATGTTATGATGGTACGGCTAGTTAGTAAATTTGACCAGCTGTAATACCAAACCTGAATAAATGAAGCACAACACGTCTTTGTCCTCTCACCGTACATTAACTTTCTCTCTATCTCTGCCAACTGGTTATGTCATGTCCCAACCAATCACAGCCTTCGTCTGCATTCTCTGTTTTTTTTATATATAATAATTCTCACATGGTTTACATATTACTCCCTCCGTTTTTTTTTATAAGTTGTTTTAGAGATTTTGTTTTGTTTCACAATATAAGTTGTTTTCATGTTTCTATGCAACTTTTACCTTTATCGAATACTGTGTGGCTAATAATATTCTGCAGTTTTTTTTATGATTGGCTGGATTAGTTTTAATTTATATATTAAATAATTTTTTTTAGTAAAAGATGAATTTCTTAATAGTTGTGCTTTTAGCCAAAACAACTTATAAAAAGAAACGGAGGGAGTAAATCATAGATGGCCACTGTAAATTAATCACATTTGCCGTTAAATTTCAAGAACTTGAAATATAATATGTTCTTATATATAGAATATTTGCTAATTTATATAGCAATTCTTTAAATTTTTGTAATATTCAATTCTCTAAATATTTGCAATATTTTGTATATGTGATGTAGATTTTTCCAATTTTTAATCGACATATATAAAACAATTTGTTGAGATCTTCTTGTGCTTATTCTCTGTATTTGCGGGGTGAAAAAAAAAACAGAGAAGAAAAATGAATATATTAAACTCAAAAAAATGTGGTAAATAATAGTTACAGAAATAATCTGGAGAGGAAGTTTTGTTTCTTGGGATGTTTCTTTTTCTTCTTGTTAACGACAATCTCACTGTATCGATGCTGTAGAGGAGACAAACAAGAAGAGACGGAAGAGTAATAAGAAGAGATCGCCGTTGAAGAATAATCTGATTCTGAATCTGAAGAAGCCGATGAGCAAGACGACGCCGTTTTAGCCACGTTTTTCGAAGAAGACGTCGAGCTCATGCTTGAACTGTAGTCATGGAAATCGAGAGACAACTTGGAGAGACTCTCGTTGAGACAGAGGGAACAGATTCCAGGAGATTGTCTGTGCTTCGGATGTTTCTTGCATACTGAGTAATTGCTGTCTGAAGAAGAATCTGACCTTTTCACCGTAAGATTCTTGTGTTTTGCTTGATCTGTTGTTGTTCGTGTTGACCTTCTGTTTCTGCTACTGATGAGGAAAACGTTAGCCATTGTTGAAGTTGTTGTTGTGACCTAATTTGTGTGTTTGTTCTTCTTCTTCTTCTCGCCGTCTCGTGTGTTGTGTTTGTGTTTATTTATAGTTGCTTGCAAGCTGGTTATGATCTCTATTTGATGTTTCCGAGATATTTCTTTTTCTTTCTGTTATTATTATTTTCCTAAAAAGCCGATAAAAATTAAGAATCATTGGTCACCGGTTCATTTTTATCATATTTTATTCTAATATAAAATAGTTATTCGCAGTAGTTAAGAAACAAAAAAAAAAGACAATTAAAATATACTAAAAAGAATGAAAATATTGGGTCACTCTTCCATAATATCGACCAAAGTACATAGTTATATATTCCCTCTGTTTTTTTATATAAGAGCTTTTAGACATTTTGTTTTGTTTTTTTTTATAAGAGTTTTTCACATTTTCCAAAATTTAATTAATTACTCTAACTTTATATTTGCAAAAAAGCTATTTTATCTTTACAAAAAAGCTATGTTAACAGCAACATTTAATGTTTAAATTGATTTTAATTAGATAATTAAATGTTGTTAATAAATGTTTTAAGCAAAAAAAGTTTTTTATTAATTCCCGTGCTTTTAGGGAAAACCCCTTATATAAAAAAACAGAGGGAGTACTTATATCACGTCTAAAAATTAGCACATCAAATTCTAGACTGATCTCCGATATATTAACGAAAATTTAGTTTTTTATATATATTTAAAATGTAAAACAATAGCCAAGATAAACTCACAGTAAAAAAACCTTTAAATCGAAATTTGATCTCTAATCCAAATACATAAATAATCATAACTTTTCTAAATTCGTCATATGGTCACCATCTCTAGTTTTTTTTTTTTTTGTCAACTCACCATCTCTTGGTTAAAAACACACACAAAAAAACGATATTATTTTGTTGTTGCGTCAGTTTGTATTAGAGATCTGGAGTGGTTACAATGTTTATAAATAGATGTACGAGAGATCGAGTGAGCTACACCTAATTAGGTGAGACGGTGGATCTGATGCTTTAGGGAGTATCATACTTAGAGGACGCTCTCACATACTAACACATGGCAATCTTGTTTTTTTTTTTTTTGGTTCAAATTCAGTATCGTCTTTAAAGATTTAAAAAGACCAAAACCATTCTACATGCATCAAGATTCATTTTGGTTTCAATATTCCGGTATAGTTCTGATCAAATAGGTTTATCCGAATTATAAGACTCCTAATTTGAAAGATACGTAGATAAACTAACACACACACATACAACAAAATTTTCAACTAAGACAAAGCCAAAGCATAAAAAACAACGGCCCAATTCACAACCAAAGCCCCTAATGGAAAAGACACGGCCCAAGCTGCACAAGGAATGGCCTGTGTGGTCGTGGGAATGTAACCAGCACCTCCGGTAAAAGGGGTTGGTGTGGTGGTGCCGCCTCCTACACCGTTTGACGAGGCCGACGCGACGGTGACGGCGAGTTTCATACCGGCGGCGCAATGGCCGGGGATTCCACAGATGAAGTAGCGAGGACCAGTGGTCTTGAGAGCTATGGTCGCTGTTCCGCTGGTGTCGGATGTAATGGAGTTCCCTATACTGCAACTCTTGTAGTCGTTCTCGCTGACTTCGTCCACCGTGTGACCCGCACCATAGCTGAACACTGAGTAACACAATTGTAACATTATTAATGTCAGTTCAATTGTGAATCCATATGATATAATTAAACTGGTATGTGTTTATTAGTTTGATTTGATTTTTTTTTCTTTTCGGTTTCCATGTTCATTCTACGTAAACAAAACCATCATAGTCATCATAGTCATTTTATCATGCCAATAAAATGAGATTAGTTTCCGGATTAAGGTTTCTCTTGGGCTTTCTTTTGATTTCATCTCATGATCTCAATCTAATAAATATATATACGTAAAAAAGAAAAAACGAAAAAAGAGAAAAAGGTGATGATGTGTCACCGATGGTATCTCCGACGGCGAAGGTCGGCGAGCGGAGTGTAGTCGGTGCCAAGGGACCAGTTCACCGTAAGAGTGGCGGATGAGGCAGCTGCGACCATGTAGGAGAAGATGAGGACAAGGCAACCAAGAACTTTGCTCATATTGTTCACGAGTATTTGTTAGATATATATAAGGGAATACTATCTTATAAAGATGGTTTCTTGTGACTTGTGCATGTATATATAGGGTGGTATAAAAATGATGTGCTTTGTTGGAGTTAAGTTAACTAGAAGTCGATTAAATTCATTGGTAAGGTTTTGGACTTTTGAATATTTTGGAAAAGGGAGAAAGTCATCGGTTATCGTCACAGCTTCACAATGATTAAATGTATGGACTAAACAAAAAAAATAGGTGGACCAACTTCCATTCCGAACAAATTACTTAGGCTAAATAGCTCTTATATATATATAGTGCCCACTTATTATTTATTTACTAGACTTTAGTTCTTTGGTGACATATATAATTTTTATTATGTTCTTGTCAACAATTTTTTATATTTAATTAGACTAACAAATGCATAATTCGTTAATCTGGATGAAAATAATAATATTGAAAAAGACATGCTTTAGTCTTACTCAACCTACAATCTAAGCTAATCAGAAGGTGGGTCTGTGTGGTAATTACTCTTGAGAAAAGTATATGATCGAGACACCGTAACTAACGATGTGCATTTTCATTTTGTTTTGATCATGAACGTTATATTCATAATATTTTTGGGGGTTAAATTTACCAATGCAGGAAAGTGCAAATTTACAGCTCTGACATGTTATCTTTCGATTAATGGGAAGGCAACACTTTCTTGCATCCCATATTTCGGGAGTTAAGCTTCCGCGAATTCGTATTGACTCAAGCGTGTATGTTCATCAAATGCAGATCCAAACTTAGTTAAATGCGCGAATCAGACGGGTTTGAGCAGCATTATAAACCATTGTACGGACATGCCATTTTTTTTGTTTTTGTCATCAGCTGTATTTGACATTAAAGATAGTTTTGTTTCTGGAAAAATATCGTTTTTTATATAACTAACAAAATATCATTTTCACTCACTTTAGTATAGAAATGCCTGTGTTGTCAAAGCTGAATCATCCACTAGTTGAAGTTCCAAATAATCAATACAACCAACCTACATAATGAAACGTAAATGGCCCAATACTAAATAACTCACTTCCTAAAAAAGGCCCAATCATAGTACTAGCCGGTTAAGAAATATCAGTACGTATGGAGAAACCATATGTAGTAGATTCCCAATTAATTTGTTGTAAGAAAAACAAAAAAAAAGATTCCCAATTATATTTTTGTTTATTTAGATTGGCCCAATTTAAGTTTTTTTTTGTTCTATAATAGATTTCAAAAATTCCTTCTCACCATTATTAATCCTTAATAGACTAAATGTATCAGCTGGAGTTTAACATGTTTTTAGTTTCTGATAGTTGAATAATTCGACATCTGAATAAATACAAGGGACATTGCAAATTAGTCCATATCATGAATATTTTATGTATTTTTGTTTCCATGCCCATTTTATGTTCAAAGAGATAGTGGATGAATACAGTTATAAATACAATAAACAAACAAAAAAAGATAAAGAGAAAGCTGCAAGATTGTCAATCTAAGCTCAAAACATAAAAAAGCTGCTGAAGAGAACAGTCGGCTATATTTTGTAGTGTTTTCGTATTTAAATATAATGAAAAGCTTTTCACATAAGAAGTTTGAATTCATACCTATAGGCTTTACTTTTTACTTTTATTCTATTAATACGTACCTCTACTTTTTTGCTTTTTAACCCCAAAAGTGAATAGAGGTTCCATGTTCTTTGATGGGTCTTCATGATAAGACAATGATCATCATCTCTCTTCTTCCATGAATCCCACGTACCTCTGATTTTGTGTCCCAATTCAACTATAAAAGAAAAACCCAATACATGGATTGTTATTACTTATTAGGATCACTGTGAATTTCTACAAAAAAATTGACAAATTATAAGGTCTGAAGTGATGGAGAAAATCATACGTATTTCTTATTATATTTTGAGTTTTTACAGAATACATTATTGTTAGTTTGAACTAGCTAGTTTCCAATCGTTAATAACGAATTAGTTTTTGGTGCATGATCAAATTTTGTGTGTGCGTGTGTGTGTGTAATATCTTCTTTGATAAACTATAATACTGTATCTCTTCTAGCTCAAAATATGTTGTGTTGAATTACATATTAGAAATTGATTCGAATGCATATACAGGTGAGCCAATCACAAGTGAGTTACAAGATTCAAACTTTTCATAATAGCGTACTAGTTTTTTGACGAGGATGATCATCCACTTGAGATCTAAAATCTAAGGTTTAAACTTTAAACTATAAATTGAAAATGTGTAGTTTGAGTATTGGAGGGTTTATAAGTGGGTTTGAGTATTGGAGGGTTTAGTGGGTTTGTATAGAGTTGTCCATCATATGGTTCATATCTCGAGGTGAATAGTTTATGCATGTTTGTTATGGTCGACTAAATGATTTTTTATAAAGATGTAACNNATTATAAGGTCTGAAGTGATGGAGAAAATCATACGTATTTCTTATTATATTTTGAGTTTTTACAGAATACATTATTGTTAGTTTGAACTAGCTAGTTTCCAATCGTTAATTACGAATTAGTTTTTGGTGCATGATCAAATTTTGTGTGTGCGTGTGTGTGTGTAATATCTTCTTTGATAAACTATAATACTGTATCTCTTCTTGCTCAAAATATGTTGTGTTGAATTACACATTAGAAATTGATTCGAATGCATATACAGGTGAGCCAATCACAAGTGAGTTACAAGATTCAAACTTTTCATAATAGCGTACTAGTTTTTTGACGAGGATGATCATCCACTTGAGATCTAAAATCTAAGGTTTAAACTTTAAACTATAAATTGAAAATGTGTAGTTTGAGTATTGGAGGGTTTATAAGTGGGTTTGAGTATTGGAGGGTTTATAAGTGGGTTTGAGTATTGGAGGGTTTAGTGGGTTTGTATAGAGTTGTCCATCATATGGTTCATATCTCGAGGTGAATAGTTTATGCATGTTTGTTATGGTCGACTAAATGATTTTTTATAAAGATGTAACCTCAATAAAAAGAAATTCTTAGCTTTAATTTTTGTTTTCCGATTTTTTAGATACATAGAATATATTCGCATTCAAAGCTAAAAGTATAAATTGTCCACTATCACAGGAGAATGTTAAAATTTTGTGGCTAAAGGGTTAAAAGTTGAACCCACAAAATTTCAAAAGTTCCAGAAAAAAAGATGAAAACCTTTTTGAAGAAAAGGAGCCATAAATTAGTAACTTTTTTTTTCTTTCCCCTGAATGATACTTAATTTCTCTTTTTCAATCCCCCCAATAGGGACATCGTTTCTGAGTTACATAGCAGAAGCTCGAAACAAGTGAGCTAAGAGAATCAGGCTTGAAGCCTTATAAGTTATAACAACAACATCGAGTGAGGGATTATCAATGCACTGCTTGGCTAACATAGTGCACAGACAGATACATAGTGAAATAGAAAAAAGATAGAGAAAAGTAACCATTTAGCATGAAGCAGAGTAGCATAAATTAGTTACTTTTAACCATTGATAAGAGCGCTAGGCAGGCGTAGAAAATGGCCATTGGCGCCTAATGTCACATAGCTATCGACTTAACCTAAATTTTGTTTCAACCTTTAATTTTTCAAATATATATGACATAGAATAGAGGCCAAAGACAACCGATTCATTACAGGAGACAAAAAGATGCAACTTACATAAAAAGAGAAACATTAAAAAAAAAAAAGGTAC